>PVKU01009945.1:0-56943 GCA_004027475.1 Anoura caudifer | reverse complement strand
TCTCTTGGCTCTGATATGTCAAATGAGATGAGAAGAATATTTAAAGAAATTGCAAAATAACCAATGAGAAAAATTTTATGTTTATAATAAAAGCAAATATGTATGTTAGGCCAAATATTTATATATACCAGACACTGTTCTAAATAATATAAATATGGGTGTATATAAAAATACATGTTTACTATATACCAACATGAATGTATATTAACAAATGTGATTAGACAATTAACAAGTATAGTCATTGCTTGGAATTGTGGGGCATTGGTTCCAGGACACCCCAGGCACACACAAACCCACTGGTGCTCGAGTCCCTTATATAAAAGAGTGTAGTGTTTGCACAGAACCGACACACATCCTCTTATATACTTGAAATCATCTCAAGATTACTCTAATATCTAATACAATGTAAATGCTATATATATAGTCATTATGCTTTATAGTTAAGAAAAAAGAGATAAGAAAAACGTCTGTATATGTTCAGTACAGATTCAAACATTGTAGGCCTAGCTACATAATACACATCATCAACAAGGAACCTTTTTCCCCAATATTTTTGATCCCCAATTGGTTGAATCCACAGACGCAGAACCCATAGATACAGAGGGTCGACTAGATAATATATTTTAAAAGGGTTACCATTAACAGTCAAAAGCTTTATGAACCTAGATGAAAAATGTACAACTGTCAGTAAGAAAGACGAGAAGAATCCAGGGCAGAAAATACAGATTTGGGAGTTAGCGTGGAGGAAAAAAGTAGAGGTGGAAGGGATTGCCTGCGGAGAAAATGTACACTGAGAAGAAAATATTTGGGATGGAGCGCTCTTTCCCTTTCCTTTTAACAGAATTCACAGCCTTGGCCTCATGGCTGTGTTGGCTTGGTGAGAGCTGGGTTTAAGCTTAGTGATAAATGTACATGGTAGACCAATCAGTTGAACCAATGAACTCCTGCAGGGGCACGCTGACGGCTCTGATGAAGGCCTAGTCATATGAAGGGGCTCGGAGTAAGGATGGCTTCCGTCTAGAGACATTGTGACATGACAATTTGAAACATTCATATGAAAAAGTCAATTAGTGCAGGGGCATCAGAAAAATAATACATACTTATACCCAAAGTTTTATTTCAATCAGATTTTTATGTAAAGTCAAAACTTCTTCTTTAAGTGTGGGCCTGCCGAATAGTTTCTTTTATTACTTTTTCCTGAATCTTTTACCTTTTTCATCTGCTCCTAACCTAACAGCAATTTTTTAATGACTTGCCTTTATTTAGCCTTTCGAAGCAATTTAATTTTTATAGAAGGAACAACTCCTGCCTTCTCTCTCTCTCTCATATTTCATCAGTTTTACATAATATTTAATTAAATTACAGCAGCCTGGGAACAAATACAACCAACTCTTGGTAGGTGTACAAAGCAGCCAGGAGTGGAAGTACCCAAACTGTGGAGCTAGTTAAAGGGCTTTCTTTTGGACAGCACTACTAAACTACAGCAAGTATTTTAAACACATTTAAATACAAAAAAGGGACTCATTTACAAAAGAGAAATATGAAGTGATTTTCACTTTGCAAGTCAATAGTTGCAGGACACCTGATACTTAGTTGAGAATTCCAAGCCACTATAAAAGTCTACCTGACATGTCAGTCTCTCCACCCAGCCTCTCCTGATGCTCCCACCTGGCAGTACTCTCACCTTAGAATCCCTTCAGGGGAGTTTTTAGATCTTATTTACGGTATGCACCTTGTTTTACTTAACAGTACAGACATTTATGAGCCTACTCTATCTCCCTTAAGAGGGCATAAACTACTTGATAAAGTGGACTATATTTCTCTCACTTACATACTTCGCAAAGTAAAAGTATGTTGTACACAGAGCTTCCCTTGCATGCCAAGTTACACTGAACATGTGTGCATTTGTGTGTTTGTGTGTGGGAGGCAGAAGGCAAGGGAAATGGAGGGCAAAAAATCTTGTTCATCACTGCCCATCCTCTCATGAGATAAGAGCATATTCCCAAAGTACCCACTCGCTGATGTTCCTATTTCTTTATATATTGCTATTGTACAGGGTTTCAGGGCTACCTCTTCCAGTGGATGTCTCAGCAGTGGAGATAATTTTTTAAATTTATGTATTGATTCTAGAGATAGAGAGGATGGAGGGGAAGAAAGAGAAAAAGAGAAGGGGGGAAACACTGATTTATTGTTTCAGTTATTTATACATTTATTGGTTGCTTCTTACATGTGCCCTGACCAGGGATTGAACGTACAATCTTGGCATATTGGGATGAAGCTCTAACCAACTGAGATATCTGGCCAGGATCAAGATAATATTTTATTTATCTTTATAACTCTGTGTCTGTTATAGAGACGGCTACACAGGGTTTGTTGAGTAAATGTTTGTTGAATGAATAAATGTACAAAAGACTGAATTGGAAAGTCTCTTAAAGATTTAAGCAGAGTAAGATACAGAACTCTAAGGAAAGTGAGTCTGACTATATCTTGACTGTGTAAGGTATATTTAAACATCTATTTTTTCCCAAAACATGTATAGAATGTTATTGAATTTTAGAGCCAGTGGGGTCTCTAGAGATTATCCAGCATACTCCAAATTAAAAATGAGTTCACAGACTGGCCCAGCCAGTCATTAGAATAAAACCAAAGCAACATCTTTTGCAATGGAGTTTTTTCAAAGCAACAGGTTACTTTGGCTACACCAACTGTAACTGACTTCTGAAGAGGGTGGATCCTATAAGTGAAAAGACTTTGGCAATGAGAACCACTGATGGGCGGGAGAGTGGACTGCGGAGCTGAAAGGCAGGAGAAGGCGGGAGAGCAGGACGGGCTTCCAGCTGAGGTCCTCTGACTCTCCCAGTGCTGCACCGATGCCTGTGATAGGCTGCTCGGTCTGGCTAGAGAATGGCAGAGCTAACGCTCAAACTCAGGTCTCTTCCTCTGCATGCTAGAGTTCTGGTGCCTCTAGAAAAAAACCCACTTGTTCATAAACATAGTTATAAAGTTCTGAAAATCAATTAAATTAAAAATAAAACCAAAATAGAGCCTCCACAGAACAATCATCACTTTCATTTGTCAGTAAATTGTACGGCAACAAAACTGAACTGTTAAAAGTTGTGTAAAAGACAAATCCCCTATGATCTCACCCATAAATGGAACCTAATCAACAAAACAAATAAGCAGGCAAAATATAACCAGAGACATGGAAATTAAGAACAAACTGACAATAACCAGAGGGAGGGGGGAGGGGGTAATGAGGGGAAAATGGGGAAGGGTTGTCAAGGAACATGTATAAAGGACACACGGACAAAGCCAAAGCGAGGTAGGATTGAGGGTGGGAGGTGGGGATGGCTGGGGTGGGGGGGAGTAAAGGGGGAAAATGGAGTCAACTTTACTTGAACAACAATAGAAAATAAAAATTTAAATATCAGTAAAAAAGTTGCATAAAAGATAACATATCAAAATATTCAAGAAGAGTAAGAAATGGGGTGTTTGAAAACATTCAGCAGTTTCACCTAAGCCCAGAAACTTAAATATTTAAATGGGGGGGCGATGGATCAGCTTGTTTTTTTTGAAAACTACAGTGTAACAATAAGAATGGGAAAATTACGATGAAACCCTTAAAAAGCTAGTGTGCTTTGAACTTATTTTAATTATTCTTTTATTTTTCATTGTTTTATTTACTGAATAAATAAATTTGGCAAGACATTGGTTAATAAAATTATATAGGTTTCATGTGTATAGTTCCATCACCATTCATCCCCCTTTTGCCCTCTTCCACTCCCCCTCCCTCTGGTAACCACCATCCTGTTGTCTGTGTCTATGCATTCTCTATTCGTTCGTTCATTTGTGCTGTTCAATCTCTTTGTGTTTTGAACTCTCAAATCACCCTCATGGACTGAGGAAAAAGAACCTCTTTAGGGACAGAAGGTATCTGGTGGCTGCAGGAGTCACAGCACTTTGACTTCTGTTTCCAACACCAGAAGACATTCTAAAATAGTACAAAAAGGCAGGACTCCCAAAGATGGGGATTTTAAGCTCTTTTTGTAATAATTTCCTGGGACTCAGATATCAATTCACCTGGTTGCCTATTTTAAAGAACCCACTGGTTTCTAGCCCATTGGGTCTGAAAGTAGCTGGAAAATTCTAGGCACCATGGTGCCTAGAATTCTTGTCAACTAAATGAACAAATGAGTATCACACTCCAGAAAATGCTTGTGATTTGGAGGGTGAATGTTGCTTTTTTTTTTTTTTTGGAAAGTTTGCCTGCTGCTCTTCTCGGGAGACATCTTCATAAAAGGGAGCCTGGGAACTTCTGGAGTCCTTCCTAAAGGATTTATAGCTAATGTTGGAGGTTTCAATATTTCTTAAACATACTGGCCACTTGACTTCATTTTCTATCCCAAGTCCCATAATGATATTCATCCTCCAAGGCAAAGGCACATATACAGTCAAACAGCAGCCCAAAGACCCACCAAAGGGAAAAAAAAAAGTAGGAATGCCCTGCTTGGGGAGGGGAGGGGCAAATAAAATTGAGAAGTTCAGTTGAGTGATGATGCGAGGGCACAGGGAAAATAAGAATGAGTAAGTCCGAGAATCCAAGACACCTACAATTTAGGAAGGGAAGCAGACTCACACTTAGAAGTACTATATCACATGTTTTATGACCGGGACAAATCTAGGATTAATGAGTACTGAAAGCAGAGAATTTAGCCAGGTTCAAGGGAAGTTTGTGGAGTGGGCTAGAAGCCACATAAAAGTGTATGCAGGCAGTGCAGGGAACGGCAATGTCTTTGAAGGGTGGTAACAATTTAACATTTTGAGATTATGTGAAAATGTTTATTTGGCGAAGGACCAGCGTAAAAGTAGCATCTGCTATGATTAAATATCTGTAGCCAAATATAGTGTGGAATCATATAATAATAGCACAGGCCCATTTTAAGAAAAGGGTAGATTGTACATGAGGGAAGATGAAGGGTCCCACACAGATTCTCTTGAATCTTCACATTGTTCTCTAGAGGAATCTATTCTACTGAGTGCGTTTCAAACTACCTCACATGGTTACAGACCCAGAGCATTTCAAACCATTCATTCATTCATGTATTCATTCATCAAATATTTATTGGAAACTTCCTATATCTGAATTTTTAGTTTAAAAAATAACAATAGGTTTAGTCACTTAAAGTAGGTAGATTGATGTTGTGCTTAAATGGACAAGTCTGAAGTAGAGAAACTATAAAATGCAGAATCCCCATTAACTATTCATGGAGGCTGGCAGCCGGAGCGGATGTCGGGTTACCACAGTAACTGAGGCAGTCTCTGCGCTGCCTGGGTGGACCGTACCCCAGAGCTGGGCTAGATCTTATAGGTTGTTAGCACATAAGAGTTGGCTGTACTTTGTTTTCCCTTCTTCTATCTTGGAGGAAGAAAAAGTGGCCAGAGAGTGCCTGGCAGGGAGAGAGGTCCTTTTGACAGACTGAAGGTCATCCCCTAGAAGGGCCTTTGCTAGGTGTCAGGAGAAGCAGCTAATTGAAGGTCAGATGCCTAGAGGGAAAAGGGGCAGCAGCAAAGGGGTTTTTCAGCACTGAAGCCACAAAGCCAGAGGTACCAGCGTTCTGAGGCTCAAAGCATCAAAAGTGCTTGAGGCCATTTAGAAGCAAAGCTGCAGATGTCTGCAGGGCTGTTTGAATCCTGGAGCTGTGGAGTGAATGCAATGCCAGGGGCTCCAGACAAGGAAGGCATGGGAACGGAGCCACATCCTAACAAGGCTGCAGTTCTTGAAGCTGAAGGGGCTGTTTGAACCCGAAGGCGAATACAGCTTCAGGTTTCCAACTCTGAAGTGGAAGGAACAGTGCCTGAGCCAGTGGCAAGGCAGGAACTCCAGAGGTTTCATTCAAAAGTAGAGACAATAGCCCTGGCCATTGTGGTTCAGTTGGTTGGAGCCTTGTCCCATCGATCTAATGGTCGGTGGTGGGTTCAATCCCTGGTCAGGGCATATACCTAGGCTGTGGGTTCAGTCCTGGTCTGGGCGCATGCAGGAGGCTCTCTCAAATCTATGTCTCTTTCTTTCTATCTCTCTATTTATCTCTCTCTCCCTCACACCCCCTTCCTCTCTGTCTGGAATAAAACAAATAAAAAGTAGAGACTGTACAGTGAATTCCTTTCCTATACCTGTGTGTGCAAATACAACACGCAATTACCAAACACCTAAGGATTCCAACGGACTGTCCATGTACTTCACAGGCACACTTACATCACCTCTTCTGTTGGTGTTCCAAATTGGATCTTCTAAGTTATAATGATAATATATATGGTGCATTAAACCTTTAATTTGCTTAAGAAGGTAGATTCCATTCTGGAGTTCTACAGAGAGCTGTCCACTGGCAGAGGAACAGGCTGCTGTGGGGTTTCACTTCCCTGCACACCAGCAAGTCATTTTATAACTTGAGCCAACTACAAGCACCTAGTGATGCAAAAGGGGAAGAAAGGGGGTTGGGGAGCTAGACACCCACTACAAAGTTCGGACAGAAGGAAATAATTGTGAAAGTAGAAAGGAACCTAGAATCATCCAGTTTAACTTTACAGAAGAGGATTTTGAGAATTTGAGAGGTTAGGCAATAGTCCCAAATTATATAGGTAGGCGTCCCTTTCTTAACCTCAGTTCCAGCCTCTGGAACTGGAGCAAATAAATTCCTGTTGTTCTAAGCCACTGGTTAGTGGGAACTGTGATGGCAGCCCAAGGAAACTGATGTAGCCTGCGGCTGCAATGCCTCCTGCAGCTGCTCACCGATCCTTCCACCAGAGCCATTTCTCCTTCTGCAATAACGTCTATGAATCCGGCACTTCCGCCTCAGAGTGGGACTGGACACCATGGGAATCAGTAGCTATACTTTTACAGTAGTATTTTAAGATGTCTTTTTCTAAAACAAATTGAGCACATTAAGATGAGGATAACTTCTCCAGCTTTGTTACAAAGGGAAAACTAAACAAAAGTTCTTTGACTTTAAGTTAGAGCTTCCTTCCAGCTTTCCAATTTCCTCCTTTATTCCTGTGTTGCATTTTTGCAGGATTTTGCAAAATGCAACACAGGAATAGAAATGGTAAGTCAGAACATTAAGCCAATGTAGTTCTTTGCCACATAAAGCAGCTGCCTTCTCCAGGCCTTCATTATTCTCTGTCTCGATTGCAGATGTAGTCTGTCTTGTTGCCTCTACTTTTCCAAACTTGGATCCACTTATTTTTAAATGGTTTCTTAAACTGTTTTTGTCCATGACACTATGAAAAATACATTGTGGGGCAGTGCACCAATATATATAATAAAGCAATTCATGCTGTTTTCTATTCTTTCTTCTCTTTCTAACACACACACGCACGCGCACACACACACACTTTTCCCCTTCTTAAGTGTAGCCATAATCCAGACTGTTATATTCTATAACCTAAAACTGTAATGCTCTATCTCATACTGATGGCAGGGTCACCTTTGTAAATTATAGATCTAATTATTTTATTCCCTTAATTAGAATACTCTGATGGCTCCCATCACCTTTATTCATCCCAACAGTACTTTTCACTGAAAATCTACAAAGGACATTCTGTAATAATTGAGGGTTAAAAGGGTAAAAATACATAGTCCATGTGCTGACAGAATATATTTAAAATGGTGTCTTCAGCTCCACCCTCCAGTAGCTGAACTCTCCTGCCTAATGTGGTACGCCTATTCACTATTAACTCATCTCTCAAGATACAAATCGTCTCACTTAATTCTTCCTTCTTTCTTTCTCCTCTCATACCTTTATACAGCAAGCCATCATCACCTAATACTCAGCTTCCTTCAATGTCTGATACTAGAGACTCTGAGCCCTTGTGGAGCTTACAGTCAAACACAAAACCTTTACCAAAACCTCTCAATCATCCTTTGCCATAAGACACACAGAATATCTTTGTTGACACACTTATCACCTGCCCCATAATGGCTGGTGCACATTGCTAATTTCCCACAATACTGTGAGCCCTGAGGTTTCTTTTTCTATATCAGTTACTGAAAGAGTGTGTTGAAATCTCCAACTGGAATAGATCTGTCTATTTCTCTTCACAGGTCCATCATCATTTTGCTGTGTGTTCTCACCTCCAGTGCTGTACCTGGCCCATAGCAAGGCTTGAGGAAGAAATGAAGGTGGAACAGGTGGAGGAAAAAAGAAAAGAGAAGGCAGCCTCAAATGGGTCACAAAATTGGCTTTTAATAGATGAAAAAAAAAAGAAAAAGATGGCAATGCTAGTGGGGAGAGAGTTTAATAAAGAAGGCAGGGTGGGGGGGAAACAAATGCCCCAACCCCTTCAAACATACACTAGAGGTAAATCCAGAAAGGGTTTCAATTTATGTGAAGCAATAGACCATTCAAGTCCCTACCCACAATCCCAAGCCTTGACTAGGCACCATGAAATGTGCTTTCTCTTTTCCGGAAGCCATGCTCGTAAATTCACAGCTTCTCAGCTGCATTCCACTGAAACAATCGCTGCCCCCACCTGACAGAATCAAGGGCCCGAATCATGCTGAAACTCAGCCGACAGTAATTTGGGAGTTTTGGAGTGCATAGTGTCTCCAGTTCCCTGAGCCATGCTCTGATTCCAGAAAGTACCACATTAGTACTTCTGTAAAGAAAAGATCCACACCTTGCTTATATCCCGCTGGTGTCATGAAGAATGCTTAATGCCCTGTAATACAGACTTCTGTTTCACATAAAAATTTCTCATTTGTTTGGCGCTGGAAAACCACACATGGATACCCTTAATCACACAGTCGTGGGGAATCGCTTGAGAGCAGGAAGATGGCTTTACTGAGATCTAGTATGAGGGACCTAACTCAGGTGTTCATTGATGATAAAGAATAGAGATCTCTGCATTCTGCCAACAGATCTACTGGTGAGCTGAGCCTGGAGAGTTAATGAAACAGTACCTGAATCAATGGTTTCTAGAAAGACTTCGTAGAAATTACCTGAATACACCTTCGTACAGTATACACTCTCTTTTGCTTCTGTCTCTAAATTAAGTCACTGTCAATTCTGTGCCTTTTATCTGTGAATCCCGTTGTAGACCAGATAATTTTTCAAAAAAAAAAAAATCTGAGTAGAGTACACAATTGATAGTGAGTTCAACTGGCCTGGTTTTCTCTATGGTTTTGATTGTTAAATTCATTTTACTGTGCAAATGAAAAATTTTCCAATGCCCTTGAGAAAGACTTGGGAGAAACACTGGTCAAATTCAAAGTCTGATACAGGGGCCTAAGAACATTAATCTAGGCTAGGTACACGCCTATCCATTGCTATCAGCAGAACAAGAGGACAGCCCTTTTTAGAAAAATTATGTAATTGATTTTTCCTGCCCAGGGTTGGGGTTGGGAAACATCCATTTGTGTAAGTATGTGGCTATTTTTTGTCAGGTGAAATAATGCTTGCGTTAGCTTTGCATTTCAATTTGAAATGTCTTTGTTCCATAATGGTCATAGTGACCTCCCAGCGGTCGGACATCTGGTTGAATTGGCTCTCATCCGTTAATATTTTTCTATTCTTCTATCCAGATTACTTATTTCTGAATTTAATTTCCATTCTAAATTTTAGCTTCTTTTTTTCTGAAAATATGACTCTTTTCCCATACCAGTTTTTTGTGTGTAATAGTTGCAGAAATAGTCAAAAAGCATTGTGAGCTGGTTCTGTACTATGGGGAAAAGGACAAACAAAATTTAAAAAGCCCTGTCATCCTCACTCTTGAAAAATGGGAAGAGACATGAAACCCACACTTATGATAACAATGAGGAAGATTTTTCTTCCAAAACACAAAGATAATTGCAAATTAAGAGAGAAAAATACCACGAATGGTGCTACTTTAAAGCTTCAAATACACTAATAAAGAGGACATTATGTAAGAATTTTCAGGGACTGCTTCCTGGAAGAAGGAAGTGTTGCCAAATACAGTATACTTCTCTCTCCCTCTCTCTGTCTCTCTCCTCCCCTCCCCCCGTGTGTGTGTGTGTGTGTGTGTGTGTGTGTGTGTGTGTGTAGGGGCACCATTTCTTCTCTCATTAGTAGTAGCTTCCTTTATTTGTCAAGAGCACAATAATTTTATTTATCTTGACATTCATTCCCCTCCATTTGCAATCAGAACTCTTAATCCTAAAAGGGAAATAGAAAATGCCTTTTTTCATCTGCTCCATCTTTTCTAGTTCTTATTATATTCATATCATTTCTTAACTATTTAATCCAATGATCTTATATTACTGTTGAATATTCATATTTTAGTCTCAATGTGTCATGCATTATGAGTCAAGACTACTTTTATCGTTTTAGAATTCATTCTTTTTTCTTCCGTCCATCCAGGCTCCTCAAGTTTATTCATTATCTCCCACCTTGATCTCTGTAATTCATCCATGTTGGTCTTCTGACATTCTGTCCCCAAACACCACTGCATCCCTATTTAAAACCTTGAATCTCAAATAATTTATTTCTCCACTCCATCAGCTCTACTGATTTCTAGTTCATCTCTGCCTCATTTAAATAGCTGACTCTCATTTCCCCCCAAGCACTTTATAAACCTTTTAACTAACATTATCTATTTCTTCCACAAAATTACATGTATTTTCATCTCTTTGTGAAGACTGTTTTCTCATTGGTTTCATTTATTTAGCTTATCTTTCCAATTTTCTTCTTTTATAGTCATTTTTCATAACTCTCTTCATTGTGCCACTTTTAATCACGGAAATGCACCTTGGTTTAAATGGCCTGAAGATAAATATTGAAAATGCGTAAGTGAATAGTCTAAACTTGATTACCTAATGGTTTGGGTGAGGATAAAAGAAACATGATGATAAATAGTCACCAGCCAGATTTAAATACTTAACAGGCTTTGGCATTTATACCTCCTCTGGCCCCTCATCAATGATCTTTCTCAAGGCTAGAAACAGGAAAATAATCTGAGATGCATTCTTCTCCCAAGTTCAAATGCTACTTTTCATTGCCCATTTATAAATCAGAAGTTGAGTTCTGAACAAAGACAAAAGAAGTTTAAGAACAGCTTAATGGTTCCATCAATACTTCTTCACACCATGCTTATATAGTTTTCAGATCACTTTCATGGTTTTTACTTTATTTAATCCATTGACACTCAATAAAAGGTGTTGATATAACAATGTGGTCAAAGCAGGAAAAGTAAAATTAGTTGCTTCATGAAATTGCGCACATGATTTATTAACATCATTTCTTCAAAACCTCGACAACTTTTTTCTACAGTGGAACAGATCACAATCAGCAATTTGAAGCATGATTCTGTTCAGAACATGGAGCCATGTGTAAGGTTAAAGTCTTCTAAATTCATAATCTGGTTTATATCAAGGCAGGCAAAATGAAAGTCTAAGGCCCATTTTTCTTCATTTAAATGGTTGGCAGATCTCTTTACTTCTTTGGAGAAAGAGACTCTCATAAGCAGAAAATGGATATTCCTACATATGATTCTGGGCTGTTTATAAATCGAAGATTAGGTGCCTCACTGCCTCCAAACCAAAGATGTTCCGGTCCAGCCCCTTGAGCCTTCTTCTTCATGTTAGTCCCTATTAACATTTATGCCACATGCTCTTTCAGGGCTCAGAGCAGCCCAACTCAATCCAGTGCTCAATTACACACTTTCTCTACCTGTGGGCTTCACTAGGATTTCTTTTTTACCAATGGTCATTGCTATCTGTATGAAATAGGAGGATCATTGGGAATTTGCATAAATTGTATTAAAATCTGCATACGTTTGCCTAACTTATGACATTTAATCCAATGCAGTTGTAGAATTAAAATTGAATTTTGGTTATCTACTGGGGAGGTGTCTTCCTAAAAGTAGTTATCAACTCAAAAATCTAAGGAGAGGGTGCAGACAGATAACATAAATGAGTAGAATAGGCCAGTAGCCAAGTATAAAAAAATAAGATAGGTATGGACTTTGATGGACAGAAGGCAGGGTGTCAGCAATAATCATTGAGCCAAAGAAAACACATCTCTGAGCCACAGGCAGCTAGAGGGTACAGGCCTGCAGCTATTAGTACATTGATCCTTGAACAAGAGTTTGAACTGCATGGGTGTCTTATGTGTGGACTTTTTTCAATAAATTCTAAAAAGGAATTTTCCTTATGCTTTTCTTAATATTTTCTTTTCTCTAGCTTCATTGTCAGAATACAGTAGGTGATACAAATAATACACCAAATATTTGTTAATGTACTGTTTATGGTGTCTGCAAGGCTTCCAGGCAATAGTAGGCTATGGGAGTTCAGATTTTGGGGGTAGAGTCAAAAGTTACACATGGATTTTTGACTGTGCAAGGGGGTAGATACCTTAACCCCGTCCTCTTGTGCTGTTTAAGGGTCAACTCTGTATGGGCAGAAATTCCCCCTGAACTCCTCCCACAAACTCCAGGCATATTTATGTAACGATGATTTTCATAAAAGAAAATAAGATACAAGATACCCACTCTTCCTTCATGCTCAGTTAACCTGTATTTGCTATAAATGCCTAAAGCACCTCAGATTTCAACTGGTTTGGAGAAGCAAGTATCTCTGGGTAGGATGTTGAGACTAGGTGTGATAAGCTGTAAAGAGGAGGTCAGTGTGCAGGTCCTTTTCTTTGGGATCCCAGACTGCCCAAGATTTATGCAATGCATTCTCTCCTCACCAGCAGCCATGTCTCCCAGGGAGAGGGTTGGTGAGATTAAATAGACAATACCCAGTTCAATCTAAATTTCAGTTAAACAAACAATTTTTTCATAATAAGCATGTCCCACCTATGGAATAAGACACACTTTAATAAAATATTAATTGCTGTTTATCTTAAATTCAAATTGAACTAGGCATTCTGAATTTTTGTTTGTTAAAGCTGGCAACCCTTCCCAGGACCAGCACTCCTTTCTACATGGTGCCTTCAGCCCCAGGTCTTCCTAGCCTCACATGACAGTGGCAGGTAGACAGGACAATCACTCGCAGAGCACTGGAGGGGGTTATGTGGACTCTAGAGTCAGCTGTACTGCTTGGGTTTTAATCCTAGCTCTACAACTTTGTGGAAATGTATTTAACTCCTGTACACCTAGGCGGTTTTCCCAATCTGTAAAATGGGGACAATGACAAACATCTATTTTATGTGTCCCTTACTAGGAGGAAATAAAACAATCTATACAAAAGTGTGAGGTTTCACCTCTGGCATACAGGAGGCACACAATAAATGCCATAGTAATCTCCACAGGTTGCTTTGTCTGATACAGACAGGCTAAATTCTAGCTAATGTTTAAAATTATTTCACTGATGTGATAAATATTTATTTCGGTCTTCCCATATGCCCCCCTGTTGTGGGAAAATATCAACTTAAATTCAAATTTGGAAAAATATAGTCTTACATTTTCATACAGGAGTCTACAAAATTCTTTAAAAAGGTTACATTAAGCTCATGGTCTAGATTGTCAATTCTTCATTTGTTCCTCAGTCTCATTTATCTCTTTTGTCCCCCTATCACTCTTCTTCAGCTTATCAGAAGGCAAATGTAGGAGCAGCAAAGAGTCACTTGTTTTATCCACTAGACAGAGCAGGATGCTTTCTCCAACGCCAATGATTTACTCACCCGCCAGACACTCCCCCTCCCTAGCAGACACAGACACACATGTGCACCTGTCCCACCTCTGCGCCCCACCCTGGAACTCTGTATCTTGGGGCATTATCGTTCTCCTCTTAACTTAATAGGATAGAAATGCAGACAGGGCAGTTAAGAACCTGCTCAAGGCAGCACACAGGGAGCCAGTTGGGGAGCTGAAATGAGCCTGGCCCAGTTCCTGGCTTCCCGCCCAGTGCTCTGTCCAACAGACCATAGTGGATACCTGGGTCTGCTGAATAGGAGCCCACGGTTGCTAGGGCACAGGATGAAGCCAAAGTTAGAAAACTCTTATGATGCTCCCCATGGCGATTAATCTGTTTGAAGGTCTGGGCTCTGAACCTTGGATTCCAGGTCTGCATTCCTTCATAAAACCTCGTGTTTTGAAAGCCACAGTCAATGACCCTGTGAATTTAACTGGACACATTCTTACAAAGCAGCGTCATAAAGGAAAGCTCCTAAGTGACTGGAATTTGCCAGCATGCTGTCTTGTGCTCCTGGCTCCCAGTATGGGGGCCCTGGAGAGGAGAATCCCATGCCAAATCAATTTTCACTGCTTGGGCTACCAGTGTGGAATGCTGGACTTCCTTAGAGGCATGGCTGTCATTTTGGATGCTCTTCTTAATGAAGGCTTAGGCACTAATCTAAAAGGTCAGTGCTTGCTCACACCACCGTACCAGCGGCCACACTTAAATTGCGTATCCACAGCTGCTAGGGTAGGGACTGTTTCAAGCAGAATGAAACTCATATCTCTCTAACCTGGTAAAATGAAATCTGTATAATCTTTGTTTTTAGAAGCTTCAAAGTATTTATTCAATCCAATGAATAAGCTAAAGGAAAAGTAATGTCAAGTATTATAGCCTCCTAGAAAGAAAGTTGTGACCTTTTTCTCTTCTCTCTCTCTCTCATTCATTAACTGCTTTCAAGAGATTGGAAGAAAAATAAGAACAAATGATCAAATGATTCTGGTTTAGAAAGGAAAATGGTCTCCACTTCATTTAAGAATCTTCAGAAAGTTATTTCACAAAACGTTTGTTATATATATATCCAAATTAAGTAAGTTCCATTGTCATTCAACCTTATTTACTGATCTGTCTCATACCAACTATATGCCTATGGCTGATATAGCACCATTAGTTAGAGGGACATTGGACTCCAAACTGTTAACATTAGAAACAGTCCCCTTAGTTTAGGCATCTGTGTTTAAGCCTGCATGGGGGAACTTGGAACTCTGTGAAAGCAAGTCCAGTTGTAGACTTGTGGTAGTTCCTACTTTCCTAGCCTTCATTTCACTACACTGTCATAATGACATTCTGATTTTTCCTTTTAGGAACTATGCTTCCTCACCTATTCTAAGTCTGAGCAGTTGAGATGTAGCCAATCCTACCTCAACAGGACACATTTTCTTTCCCTCTCGCCAGAATAATTGGTTCTGTATTAAACCTGAGACTCAGTTCAGGCCAACTGGAGTCAGCCTGGGGACTTCGCTAGAGATATGCGGGAAGTGTTACTCCCTTCCCAACAGGCTTGTGATGCTGGCCAATCACAGGTGTGCTACCCCAAAGGGAAAGCCTGCCTCAGTGAGAATGAAGAAAATCGGAGAGAAGCAGAGCTAAGAAGTGGAGAGAGACTGATCTCCACTGACAATGCATGCACACCTAGCGCCAACTTTGCAACAAATCGGTTATAACCCGGTGTGCTCAGCTACAAGAGCCAAGGCGTCCTTCCTTTGTTTGTTGATTTGGATCAGGTTTTCATCATTTACAATGGAAAGGTCATCTATAATGGCGCAAACAATTTTGTTGAGAAGCCTAGGTTCAAACTCTGTAATGAAAATTATATGTCCTAGATACTACACATAGTCACAGGTATAAGCAACTTCAAAGTTGTACATGGATTTTTTTTTTTGGTCTCCGCTTACTCTTCATCAAAGTATAGGAATAACCCTCATCGCCAAACCCTTAACCAAGACCAGTAAGCAAGTAATTGTATATTCAGTATCCTTCTGTCCCCGGACAGAAGGATAATTGTCATTATCTCAGCTAGCTGTACTAGGTGGCTGAAATGGTTTTTAGTTTGTTTAGTTTGTATTGGGAGGAGCTTGGTTTTGGGTTTTTTTTTTTTATTATTTTTTTGCTTATTACTTATCTAGTTTAGAGATCAGAAAACTATGGACTGCAGGCCAAGTCTGGCCCACTGACTGTTTTTGTAACTAAAGTTTTATTGGAACATAGTTATTCGATCATTTACACACTGTCTATGGCTGCTTTGGCACTATTAGGGCAGAGTGGAATCGTTGTGACAGAAGCCCATGAAGTCTAAAATATTCACTATGTAGCCCCTTACAGAAAAAGGTTCTTAACCTCTAACCTCCATTATTCACCTGGGAATGACTGCAGCCTTTGCATTTTGTGTTTGCAATGTCATTGACAGCTTCTTTCTCCATATGGTGTTCTGTTTTGTAGGCTATAGTGATGAGAGGAGGAAGCTGAGATTCCTTTTGGTAGGAAAAGTTACTACTTACCTAGAATGGATGTAGGAGCTAAAAGGATTTTTCCCTTCCTTTTCCCACTGCAATATGAAGAAACATGGGTGCCATCTGTGCCAGATTTTTGGCAATTTGTTACCATTCTCTCCTCTATATTCCCCTTCTAGCTTATATCTGGAAACTACATTTCCCAGAACCCCTTGCTGTAAGGTTTCCAGGCTAGATTGTGCCAATAAAAAGAACCCCCACGATATGTGGAAGGCAGAAATGCAACAGAGAGGAATTAGTGCTCTTCCAGCAGAGGTGGGCACACGCATAGCTGTCAGCAGGTGGGAAACATATTTCTCAGTGTTCCAAGCCATGGTGACTGTTTTGCAGGTCCTGCGACTACAGCAGGAACCTCACAGCTAACAGCCTTTTCCTGACCTTTTAATGTCCAGTTCTTCTAATTTCAATGTGCAGTTGTTCCAGCGGTTTTGTCTGTATCCAATCCCTTATTTTTTTAAAGATTTTAATTCATTCATTTCTGGAGAGATGGGAAGAAAGGGAGAGAAGGAGAGAAACATCAATTAGTCACCACTTGCATGCCCCCAACCAGGGACCTGGCCTGCAACCCAGGCAGGCTTGTGCCCCTATGGGGTATCCAGCTGGAGACTTTTCAGTTTGTGGGATGACACCTGATGCAGAGTTGCACCAGTCAGGGCCCAATTCCCTATTATAAGGCCCTTCTTGCTTGAAATACCTAACTCAGTTTCTGTTTTCCTGTCTGAGTTTTAACTGGTAAGGCATGAAATTCCCCCTATAACACAATGAAATATTCCCTTCAACCTCAGAAGCAATGAATGACAGTGCTGTGGTTAGTCAGTGTGCCAATGTTTTAAGTCCCTAGGTGATTAATCCCAGTGATCTGCCAATCAATCATTGCTGGTAAGGCATTGTATGCAACCAATAAATGCCAATTGCTGTCACCGCTGTTATGATTTCTCAGGCAGAAAGTATAGCATGTGCAGGATAAAAAAGTGGGACTGGATGTGTGTAAGGGAAGAGAGTGGATTAGAGTCACTGAAGCATGAGCCCTAGGAGGATTGGGAACAATGATGAGAGTGGAGATTGTTTTAAGCTGAACCAAGGTATTTATTTGAAGTTAATATGACTGCCCATGTTTCTCAGTCTCCTGGAAAAGCATAAGAAAAGTAAATCAATGCATAGGCCAGCTGGCATTTGTCCAACTGTATTTTCAGGAAATCTCAAAGTGACATCTAACTAGAGATAATAGGAACAGTGAGCTGTTTGTAGAGACTCTGCACAGAACAGTGACAAAAGCGTGGGTTGATTCCAGGAAGCGTGAATTCCAGGAAGCATGGATTGTAGTGCAGCTAAAGCCACAGCTGGCTGAATGACCGTGGCTCAGTCATCCTTCACAAGGCCTTCGTCCTTTTCTCTACAAAGTGAAGTAGACAACCTCGAAGGCTTTGAGGCTGCCTTTCTATTAACTATGGCTTAGAGGGACTTGAGGAAATGGAGGGCCTCAGGAGTTGCAAGCAGATTAATGCAATTGAGCAGGAATTGCATCCAAAGCACCGAGCTCTTTCTACCCTTGATAAGTCATCACAGAATCAGTCTCATTCACTGGATACCAGACAAAAAGCCAAGGGGACCATCCAAGTTTCTCATCCTCCCCCCTTTTTTTCTGCTTTTCCATTTACTATTGGTCTCTTTTTCCTTCCTTCCTTTCTTCCTCCTTCCCTCTCTTTCTTTTTTTCTTCTGGCACACAGACATACACAGGAAGGCCCAACTTCAGGTGGAGGGAGACAGAAAGCCATGGCTGGGGGGAATGACTGAAAAGAAAACAGACCAGATTTACTAGGCATTGGTTTTCTTTCTGCTGAGCATGCACAAACACCACTATCACTGTCCAGTCTGCTTTTCTGTAGAGAAGGGGAAGAGGAGGGACAAGAAAAAAGACAGCAAGGATGCTAACATGCTTTGTTAAGAACAACTTTAAATTAATCTGGAGCAGAGTCTATTGTAGTAGGGACATATTCTACAGAGGAACTACATTCTCAGCTGTTTTCAAATTGTGACTTTTATTAAAATCAAGAATAAGCCCTGGCTGATGTGGCTCAGTGGATTCAGTGCTGGCCTGCAAACCAAAGGGTCGCCAGTTCAATTCCCAGTCCACAGCACATGCCTGGGTTGTGGGCCAGGTAGGGGCTGCATGAAAGGCAACCACCCATTTATGTTGCTCTCCTGCTCTTTCTCCCTCCCTTCCCCTCTCTAAAAAAGCAATTAATTAATTAACTAAAGAAATAAAATAAAATCAAGAATAAGGTGCTTTCTTATTCTCTACTCATTAACATTTGATTTATTCATTGTCCCTCCGTTGGAGGAGGAGATTGTAACTTGTTGTGAAATTAGGAGAGACTTAATCTTGATTCCAAGTGTCCCTCCTGTACAAAGACAGGTGACACTTCAGTATTTTAAGCCAGCCAAGTACTTTTAATTAAGGGAAAAATAATCTTGTTATTTATCCATTTCTAATTCTGTATTGCTTTGAACAACTTATTAATTTATTTACAAACATTATTTGTGACCATGTGTTCTGCTCCATTTTGGAAGGCTGCGTAGCTATCATCTGTTTATTTTCTTCCTGGAACTTATTGTTTTTTATAAAGTAGGACATTCTGCATTTATGATGTCAAAGAGGACGTCAGCAAGGACTTAAAATTAGACTTGCCAGCTGTGCGCTTCAGGCAACGGGAATTTACAGCTTGTCTCACTGTCCCTCAACTCTGGCAGCCCTTGTCTAAGCCAGACAAGGAATTTCAATGTCTGAGTCTCCTGTTGTTTAAATTTTGGAAATCAGCCCTTGTGGTCATCCAGATTAGCCAATGGGTCTAAATGGAATCCATAGAGAAGCCACATAAGGAAGAAATACTTACAACTGAGAACGTGCTAAGAGGTTATTCTGGAGGGCAGACCAGGTTGTGTGCCTTTTCCTCCATTACTACTGTGAGCCAGACAGCAAGACAACAAGCACTTCATAAGTGTTAACTCATTTGGTCTAAGTCTCACAACCAGGTACACATCCCATTTTCCAGATGAGGAAAACTGTCTTCATAGAAATGAATGATTTAGTCCATTGGCAGCTAGCTACTGAGAAGCTGAATCAGAATTAGAAGTGAAGGATCTGTGCAAATTAGAAAAAGGTGCCCAAAGGCACAGGACTTGGTAAATTGATTGTGTCTATACACCAATTGGAACAAAGTGCCCTTCCTACCAGCAGATGCAGTCACAGTCTGGGCACATTGCTTGGTGACAAGCTCACTCACTAACTACAGTTTGGTGTCCACTCCTTCCCTCAACACAGCGCCTTTGTGAAGGATGTGGACTGAAAACTTCCTCACGGCAGCCTTCATGCCAGAGTTTGAACACTAGTGTAATGCTTAATTTTATGTGTCCACTCAGCAGGGCCATGAGGCCTAAATATCTGGTGAAACATTGTATTGGATGTTTCTGTGAATGTGTTTTTGGATGAAATTAGCATCTAAATCAGTGGACTTTAAATCAAGCAGATTACTCTCTAGAATGTGGGTGGACCTCATCCAATCAGTTGAACACACATACACACACATACACATTAATGGTCATTGTTGTTTCTCTGAAGAAATCTGACTAATATAACCTAGGATTGAGGTTCTTCTCATAACCTGAAAAAATTGTCCTTGATATCCACGTGAGAAGATGACTGAAATGCAAATAAGAAAATTCGTAGCTGGTTGAAACACTTTGCTGAAAGAGTACCAATTAACAAAAAAAATATATCAATGTAGAAGGCAACCTTTAAGAGGCGCTGCAGGGATCCACACTTGGTTCTGTCCCATTTAAACCTTCTGTCAGTGGCTCATGATGTGGGATCAGACCAATCCAATCTGAAGATGAAATGAAGCCAGGAGGAGAGATACTCACGTGATAGATAATGGGATCAAGTATAATGGTAAAAATCTAAAACCTTAAATCTAAAATCTTACATTTTAGATTTAAAATAGAACTACAGGCATGGGAATATGGAACAGACTGACAGTAACCAGAGGTGGGGGGAGGGGCATAATGGTGGAAATAAGGGGAAGAGACTAGTCAAAGAACATGTATGAATGACCATGGACATGGACAACAGGGTGGGAATTGAGTGTAGGAGCAGGGGGTAGGATGTGCAGAGGAGGGCAAAGGGGGAAAAATTGGGACAAATATAATAGAATAACCATAAAAATGATTAAAAAATCAAGTTACAGCGCAGCTATAGGTGGAGATTTAGAAGGGTATAACTTAAATGGTACAGTTGAATTTTTTTCTTCTCAAGTTCAAAGTGAATCAACAATTTGACAGGGCTTCTTTAAAATATTAACTACTGAAATCATAAGATAAAAATGTAAAGCATCCTATGTATCAGTCTTTCTGCAGTACACATAGGTCTGAAATCATCAGAACTATCACAACCAAGTCTAAAAGGCTCCGCACTTCAGAAGGGACAGGGCAAAATAAAGCACCAAAGGGAAGGAAAACTATATGTTTAGAAATTATTTTAACTGAAGAGCAATGTGAGAAATTGAAGACTGATACAACAAAGGAGAACATATAAGGAAGATGTGGGAGATATCTTTTTGTTGCAGAAGGCAGAACTAGTCTTCTTTGTATGCACGTCCAAACAGCAGAACTAAGAGGCAAACAGAAATTTCAGGTCAATAAAAGAAAAGGCTTTCTAAAAATTGGACATAGCTGATGAGGAGTCTAAGATACTCTGTAAAAGGGAAGGCCTCTAGCTGAAAGTGTCCAATTCAGGCTCTGTTATAACTTTAACAAGGGCCTTTCAAAGAGGACAAGCCTTGTTGATAACATTTCTCTACTACCCCATCCATCTCATAAAATTGACAAAAGGGATGGGAAGTTAATTTGGCATGACCTGTTCTTGGGGAGCCATTGCCGACTTTTAGGAATCACCCACTTCTTTTCTAAGTGAGTGTAATTTGGTTAATAATTTTCCTTAAACTTTCTAGAGAATGATGTCAATTATGCCAATTATGCATTTGAAATAAAATGATTCTGTTTTTATATATTCTTTTCCAATAAGCATGACCATGAATTACTTTCACTGCTAATTTTACTATCATTTCTATTACCATGATAGTCACTGTGATGTTTTAAATATAATACTTAATCTCATTTAAATATTGCATAAAATTCTCTCAAACTCTGAGACCCCGGGACTCTATCCCAGGACACTAGCCTACAAACAGCAAAGCTAAGATGTAAGCACGAGTCCATATGATTTCAAAGTCCCTGCTCTGACCTGCTATACTCTGTGAGCCTCTCTAAACCAGTGCCATCCCCTACCGTTATTTTCTACCTAAAATGTATTTCTATCTCTTTTCTGTGCACCCTACAAGATCCAGCTCACCCTCACCTCTAAAATAGTCTGCTCACATTGATTAGCTCAGCCTACAGTGACTTTTCCTTTTTGTATTACATATTTTAGTTACAAGTAAAAGAAAATAAAATTAAACCACTTCATGCAAAATGGAGAATTTATTAGCTCACATGAACAAATAGCAGAAAAGAAAGGGATAGATCCACTCTTGGACACAAAAGAGACCAGGAGCCAGAATGTGCGCACTCTCCCTCTCCTGTGTCTCATCTTCAGCTCTGTGCGTGTCAGTTTTCTTTTCTCAGGCTGACCCTCCCCAGCAGGCTGGGAGTAAGGCTTCAGGAGGTCCTGAGTTTATATTCATAGCTTGGGTCTCAGAGAATAAGTGTATTGAGATATGCTTTACATACAATAAATACACCCATTTTAAGGGTACATTATATACCTATATGTAACTACCATTATAACCTCAATGCAGAATATGGCCATCACCCCAGCTCAAGTTTTAAGAAAAACAAAGCAAGTTCTCTGATAAAGTACCTGCTCTATAAACCAATCACCAGGAGGGTGAGAAAGGAAGTGGATAGCCCCCACTGAAACCAATTGCTTGGAGCGATGCAAGGCATGGCCCCTGGAAAAGTCATTATGAGTTTAAGGGGGGAAAACACAACCTATATCACTTTCGGTCCAGTCAGAAGACCCAGATTGCCCTGTCATTTTAACAGAGAAATTTTAATATAAAAATTATTGACTATAACAAGGGGTTAGAGTAACAAGGGAATGGCATCCCTGAGGGAGGGTCTTGGGCTAAGATCTGGACCTTGGACTGGGCACAACTGTGACTCACTGAATCGCAGGTGCTCTGTCGTTGGTGCAAACTGCCTGAAATCCTCCTCCTGGAACTTTCCAGAAATCCATTGTCTAGGATATCAGGAAAGCTGTTTACAGGGCTATGTCTCACCGGAGGCACCCACTATAAAACTGCCCAACATGGGTGGCAGGAGAATCTGCAGGCCGATGGCACTGGAGGAGCTGGGAAGTGGAGGAGCCAGGTGCTGGAAAGCAGGTGAGGGAACCTGCCAAGCTAGCACGCCAGAACCAGGAAGCAAAACTGTCTCTTTCTATTATGACAAAGCTTAACATCATGTCAGCTGGCAAAGGAAAAACAGTTAAAGGGCCCAGGTCCATTGTCACAGATCAAGCAAGAATGCATTTGGAGCTAAGAGACAAAACATCAATAATCAGCCCATGGCACTCCCCAGTTTGTTTCTACTAACCGCCCTCTGAATTCCTGTAGTGTCTATAGTTTACACCACCCACTCCATTGCTGATTACATGCCTCTCTAGTTATTTCTCATGCACAATTACATAGTTGTATATCCATGTATAGATACACATATATTGGTCTTCCTCACTGAGTTGACAACTCCCAGAAGATAAGAAATGTGTTCTGAATTATGGTAGGTTTTTCACATCCCCAGAGTGCTTACTACAATGCTAGGCCCACCGAAGTTCCTTGATAAAAAAAATATGTATTAATGGAGATTGCAAATTAACCTAAAACCTCTATACCAGAGTTGCAAAGGGGAAGCCTCCAGCCAAACCCATCACAGAGACAAGTTTGTTTGTTTTTTAAGTTTTACTTGCACAATGTTTTGATGATCCACTTTTTAAAAATCTGAATTAGCAGCCATTACAACAAAATTGGAGATTTCACATAGAAATCCAGTGTTCTGGAAAATCGTTAGGTGGGACAACAGTCAGCCTGTGCAAATTGGCTAGAGCTGACCACCAGCCTCTCCCTTCCACCAGCACACACACTCTCTACTTTGCCATAATCCTCAAATAACCTTCGTTTTTTTACCAAACTTCTGGATCGTCTAAGTATTTAATTTCTCTACCCGGGCACTATAGGACAGATCTCCTTAACTTGTGTCATAGGTCAAGGGATGTGGAGAATAAGCACTAAGTAGATATAAGTATTTTGCAAATATTGATGTTTTCTCGGTCCTTCTATTCACTCATACACATACACACACACAGACACAGACACACACACACACACACACACACACACACACACCAGAGTTTTTGAGTGTCTTATTTAAAATGAATGGTCTGTGTTCATAAGAAAATCAACACAGGTTATGAATTTAGGGTACTGGAAGAAAAACTCGATAGAGTCTAGCTGAAGAGCCATCATTGCTTTATCTAACCAGTAACCTGGCACAATCCCCCAGGGTCCCTGACCCTCAGTTTCATGATTTGAAAGCAGTAGGGCCATTTCTGACACAGATTCCAAGAGGCTGACGCAGACAGAAGTTCTATTTATATAAATAACATGAGCACCCTGGACTGGTCACAGAATGCTAATTTAGCAAGTGTTTCCATTAATTACTCCTTTTCTCAAACTCTTCTCATTCGCCTCCCTCACAGTTTGACAACTTTCCCGTGACTCTTATGTTGCCTAGAAAACAACCAGAACAGCACCTAAGTCTCTGTTTAAGATCTCTTTTCTGATCTCATCCACAAGATTAGAAATCTCAAGGGAAAAAAATTAAAAATTCGACTGGACTTATTTAGTTAACAAATATTTATTGATTACCCAGCGCTATCCCGCACTCTGCTGTGTGTTGTGCGTATATTTGAGCCACCTCTGCATTATTACAAACTATGCATCTCATTTATAATCAACAGGCACATTAAACTTGGGTCCATACTGTTAATTATACTTTTAAAAATGAAAATTATATTTTAGACAAGTGCATTAAAAATAGACCCTTCAGAGTGTGACTATTAATGAGGTAAGGTCACTTAATTACTTATCCCACATTCAGATGTGTAAAGAAAGTGCAGCTTCATTTACTTACTTATTTAATACCTCATCTTCCCTCTGAGCTTTTCCTGTTGGGCAGAACCTTTTAATCCAATAGAAAAAAATAATGCAATGAAATGATTTCTGCCATCCCTCCCACTAAATGCTGCAGCTTGGTATTTCTGACCTCCTCAAACTTGCCACACTGCTTCCAGGAGATGATGGACACATGGCATTGAGAGGGTGTTTTCTGTGACCCGAGGAGAGACGGCAAGAGTCTTGGATGCACAATGTCCTCTCGATCCTTGTGACCTCTGTTACAAAGTGGCTGGACAGTACTGCTCTCTGTTCCCTGGGCCATTAGCAATGTTTGACATAAATGATTATCCCCTTCTCTTCTAGCACTTTCTCCATGTGGCTTCTGGCCTTAGCTCAGGCTGCTGTAACAGAATACCATCAACTGGGAGGCTTAAGCAACACACATTTATTTCTCACCCTTGTGGGACAGGAAGTCCAAGATCAGGGTGCCAGCATGGTTGGGTTCTAGTGAGAGTGCTCTTCTTGGTTTGTAGTTGGCCATCTTCTTGCTGTGTCCCCACCTGGTAGACAGTGGAGAAAGAGAGAGATCCTATGTCTCTCCCTTTTACAACAAGGGCATTCATCCCATTTGTGAGGACTTCATCCTCACAACCTAATTCCTCCCAAAGGCCTCACCTCCAAGTACCATCACAATGGGGATTAGGCTTCAACACTTGAATTCCAGCTTATAACACCATCATTTTCTCTTGGTATTGCTCACTGGCCAGCCCTCTTCAGTCTCTTTGGTTAGTTGCTCCTGATCTCCCTGACCTGTCAACAGTGCAGACCCCAGGTTTCAACCCTTTATCCTCCTCTCTGCTTAACTACACTTCCTCTCTACGCAATCTTACCAGCTTCACAATGTTAAACAGCATTGATATGGAGTACCTCTGCAGGTCGTATCTATAGATCATGCCTCCCTCTGGATCCCAAACTCATTTGCCCAACTTCCTACCTAACCATTTCAATTACAAGGCTAAAAGTCATCTAAGATTCAACATGTCCAACCTTGAATTCCTGATTATTGCCCCTAATGTGTTCCTACTATGTGGCTCTTTCATGATACGTGTGCATCATTTCAGGCACTCAGGCCATGAACTTTGGAGTCATTTCCAAATGTCTGATGGATTCTGCCTTCAACTACATCCAAAGCCTGGCCAAATCTTATCCACTCACCTACCTAGTCCAAGCTACTATGTTTTCTCACCTTGTTTAATGCAAAAGCCCTATAATTGGCCTCCATGCTTCCACCCCTGCCCCTCAGTAATTTGTGCATAGCTGGTATGATCCATTTAAAATATTACTTTTAATGTCCATGTCTCTGCTCAAAACCTTTCTATTTTCTCAAAGTAAATTCCCAAATGTTTATCTGCTCTGGTCTCCCACTAACTTTCTGATCGCATGTATTATTGCTTTCTTCTTTGTTGATTCCAGTCTAACTGAGCTTCTTACTCTTCTATACAGATGGCAAGCAAACTCCAACCCCAGGGCCTTCATACTCGCTGCTCCTTTGAACTGCAACACTCTTCCTTCAGACCCTTCAGATCTGTATTTAAATATTACCTTAAGTATGAATGCATCCCTGATCATCTTAAAAATACCACTCCCTCTATTCTGATACTCCCTTTCCCCTTCTCTTTATGTTCTCCACTGCATCTATCCCTTGCTTATTTACTTATTCTCTATTTCTCTTCCACTAGGACATAAGCTTTTTTAACCATTGGGACTTAGTTTTCTTGACTGCTGTATTTCCAGCACCTAGAGCACTATATAGCACATAGTAGGTGATCAATAAATATTTGCACAATAGAATGAATGAATGAATGAACAAAAGAATGAACAGGTGATCTCTGAGGTTTGTCTCATCCTTACTTCTTTGACTTCTATTTAACATTCATTGTTTGGGCCTTTTGCCCCTAGCCTTGGGCCTTTTGCCCACCTAGGACGGCCTCTTCATGCTGACCCCAAAACTACGTTATTCACAGGCACCTGTCGCACATCCATGGCCCTATCCTGGAGCACATGAAAACTTCTGCATAAGACCACCAAAGCATAAGGCTCCAGGAGCTCTGTCTTGGACACATCTATCTACACATTTTCTGCTACCACCCTAAGGCCCTCAACCCATGCCAGGTAGAAGCAGCTGTATATGTAGTCTCAACTAATGGGCAGCAGCCTTCCCCTAGTAAGCAGGGGCAGTAAGGCCTTAGACTGAATCTGTTGACAAGTGAATACACTTCTTGTCTCTGTGTTGCCCGAACATCTATCAAGATATCAGAACATGACCACCATCGCAGAAAATCACTTCATGTCCTGTCCTACTCAGGCACCACTTCCACCTCCCCAGAAGCAACTAATGTTCTGATTTTTATCTACCATAGATTAGATTTTCCTTTTTTAGAACTTCATATGGAATACTACTACTTGTGCTCTTTTTCATAAAGTTTCCTTTGCATAACTATGAGCAAACAGAACCATTTAATAACAAGTATTTCAAATATTTAGCAGAAAGTATACAGATGCCTGTTCTTTACTGTGAAATACCTAAAAAACTAAGATGGATAAATGAATAGGTGGATGGATATTCATCCATCTGGGAGATTCATCTATGTTACTGCATATACTAATAGTCTATCCTTTTTATTACTAAAAGTTTTCAGTGTATGATATACCACATTTTATCAATTTTCCTATTGATGAACACTTGAGCTATTTCCAGTTTAGGCCAATTATAAAAGAGCTGCTTGTTTCTGTACAAATCTTCTTATAGACATATGTTTTTGTTTCTCTTGGGTAAATTCCTAGAATTGAAATCTCTGGGTCATAGTATATTCATATTTTTAGTTTCATCTTAAAAAAATCCTGCCAGATGTTTGTCAAAGATCTTTATGCCATGACACACTCTCACCAACATATGAGAATTCCACTTACCCAACACTGACTAAGTAGCTCTAATGCCCAAAACACACAGCCCTGGCTTCTGCTCTGGGAGGAGAGGAGAAGAGAAATCATCAGCTCCCTATACCTTTATTTCTCTTTTCTCTACAATTCCTTTTCCTTTTCTTTGCCTGCCCATGTACCGGAGTTGTCCACTTGTTCACCAAGATCAGGACAGTCTTCAGCTTTTCCATTTTCTCTACATTGTGCCTGGAGCAGTCTGAGCATAACCAGGAGATAGAAACCACACAGTAGCTTAAGCAGAAGGAGTTTAACATGGGCATTGTTTTCTTTAATTAAAGATAAACAAGATAAAGGAAACCCTCTGAGGTACGCTAAGACTGAAGGAGACCACCCAAGGAAGGACATTCTTGAAAGAGGTCAGACCGCATTGGAAAGGATGGTTCAGCCTCTAGATAGCAGAAAAGTTGGCTGGATGAGCATAGCCAGAGCTGGGCTGGCACTGCTGGGCAATCACCAGGCAACCTTGTGGAAATCAGGCAGGGGAGCAGACGATCGGCAACAATGACACGGTGTGTAGTGGTGGTAGGGTGTGGATGCTACAGAAACAGGCACAGAAGCCACCAGGCTGCACAGGGTGGTGGAGGAGGAGGGGGTGCTTGCAGAAGAGATAATACCTGAGTGTGCAACTTTCCAGGATGTAGGCAGTTGCTTGTAGGTTGCACAAGGTTCTGGTTTCTATGCAGAGAGGCCTGAGGAAACATTATCCCTGGCCAAGGCTGCAAAGTCACAGAGGGACCCTGGGCCCGTGGCTAGTGCAGGCTCTACAAGGTGTGCTCACGCCCACGCTGGTGACCTCTTGGCCCTTCAAAAATCACAGGAAGCCTTTTTTTTTCCCCCCTGCAATGTCCCTCCAGTGCTCTCTACTGAGAAAGCTTACCGCCATGCTCACTTTAAGGAGAAATGTTTAAAAGAATCCAGTTGGTTATCAGAGAGCATGTACCCCTATTTGGCCATGTATAATGTGCTCCCATGTACAGTGCACACCCACGGTCTTGGCCCAAACTTTCATGAAAAAAATCTTTCATTTTAATTTTTAAAGTCAATTATTTATTTATTTATATTTAGAAATAAAACCAATTATTATATTCCAGGTTATCATTTTGCATACAGATATCATTATTGCTTTCTCCAGTTATACTTTTAATGCATAAGCATAAATAACAGAATTGGAAAGATTTATATGGATATAGATTTAGTACTACCCATGTATAATGTGCATCCTTATTTTTCCCTAAAAAATTTGAGCAAAAAAGTATGCATTATACATGGCACAATATAGTATATTGAATGGCACAGTATAGTATATTGAAGGGCACATTCACAACTAACTGACAACTGGTACAATGTCCTTTTCTACTCCAGGCTTGAACTAAGCTTTAATGATCAATAGGGAGTGGTAAAGAGAACAGACTTCCTAACTCAGCAAGATTGTTTGCAGAAAGAGTCACAAGAATTCCTTTCTTCTCTACATCCATGCCCATTTGCAATAGGACTTTGCAGCTCTTGCCCTCAAGAAGGAGAGCCTGTTTCTCAGTTCTATAGGGAACCTATCCTCATGGTATGGGGAATGTAGCCCAGCCCTATCGGAAAGCTGACAGGAGCCAGTTGGCACATAGGACCCACACCCAGTGCTAGGTTTTCCCATGGGGAATCAAGACTGCATTGTACCTAGGCTGCTATGAGCCTTGCTTTTTGCTAAAACTCCCTCACCCTGAATTGAGGCAGCAAATGTTTACTGTAACTTCCTAAAATCTGAGCTAAACCTCCCAAGTATGGAGTGTAACCAGTTCAACCACTTTTCCCTTTGCATTTGTAAATATCCTTCTTCTCTGATGTAATTAGCGACATCCTCTCCTTTGTTATCTGTAAAAGGTAACCACCTAAGCAAACCTGTGCATAGTAAATGAGGACCATCCTCAATTTAATGGGCCCAGAAAAGCAATAAAAGCCTGTCCAGGCAGGGGCAGGGGCCCTCTCTCTCACTCAGAGAGCAGCCATGCCATCCCTTTTTCTCCACAGGACTTCTGCAGTCCATGGGGATTTGTTCATCAGATCCACAACACAAGGACCCTATGGGCTGGTATCTACATCACAGTTCCTTGCATCTGGGTTGGCCATCTGACTTGCTTTGGCCAAAAGGACATTGGCAAATGTGATATAAACAGGGACCTGAAAGAATGGTCACTCATTGGAGCTTGCTCTCTCTCTTGGTGCTGGGGACCTTTCTGCACAGCATGAATGAACCTGAGTAGCCTTCTGGAAGATGAGGGAGCACACAGAGATACAACCCAGTCATTCCAGAGTTCCTAGCCTAGACTATCTTAGACCACCCTAACCAGCCAAACCAGCACAAACCAAAAGAACCACCCAACCAAGAACAGAGAGAAATGACAAATGCTTATTGCTCTAAGCCACCATGCTTGAGTTTTATTATGGAACAAAAGTGGCAAAAAATAATAAAGCCTGTACTGTGAGTTATTCCAAAATGTACACTGATATATTAATTTTTATATAGTAATCTACTAATATAGACAACTTAATTATCAGAAAAAAAGGCTTGGTTTATCCTGAAGAGCGGGTATATCTTATGGAATTGATCTCGCCTCCCTTTTCCTTTGGATACCAAGAATGCAGAGCAAACTTGTGGCTCAGCTCTAGCAACTGTGTTCTCTACTTAATGTTCAAACTCCTCCCCAAGTTTTGACTTTCTCTTCTGTCTATAATTGCTTGTTCCTGATTTATAACTCATTTATAATTTGCCCATTTTGGTTTATGTATTTGTTTAAGCTGTCTCTAATGATGTTTTGGAATGAGATTAGATACAAGCATATAAAACTGATGTAACTATTTATGGATAGAATGCTCAAACCATAACATGCTTAACATTTTCCTTTGTCATAAAGCTACTATGCTTCATTGTATGAAACTCACTTTTTACAAAAGATCAAAATAAAATTGGCAAGCTCTGGATTAGATGCAATAACCTTAAACTGACAAGCAAACAAAAAAATTTCCATTTTTATAAAATTTCAAATATTATGAAATGAGAAAGGTATTGTTAGCATATATTAGAATGTGAAATCAAAACAAAACAAAATTAAGTTTCATTAAGTCTTTAGACACAAAGTAAAACAATCCTCCAGCTTTCAAACATTCCAGTGCTCCTGTTACTGTTAACCTAAGCTTGAGAGAACTTAGTTGTTTCTGCTTTTTAAAATCTATATGTAACTTTTAACCAGACATTCGGATAACATTAAGCCATCTTGTTGAGTTGATCCATTCCTCTCCCAATCAAATTGTTCATGAAAAGAAATATGGGAAAGCTAATAGACCAAAACAAGTTACAGATTTTGAATTAACCAGAAGTGATCTTTTTAAAATGACAAGATTGCCCTTTTATGATAACAAATGTGGATCTCCTCTTTGAAAGTGGACCAGAATCCCAGATTGGGAGGGGGAGGCCAGTCATCTGTGAAATAGGTTGTCAAAAATATAAGTCTAAAATATGATTCAACCAGGAAAAAAAATCCCAAATGTGTTAGAAAGTCTAAGACGTTCATTTACTGAGCAGAACAAAATCAGCTGAGTCTTGCTGCAGATCAAGTTGGAATTCCACAAATGAAAAAGTCTACCGCAGTGACAAATCTTCCTGTAATTGGAATACTTCAAAATATTAAACTTGTAATCCAAGAATAATTGGAAGGCAGTACACGTTTCCACAATTAGTCCATCACTTTTATTTACCTCATGTATAATACATGGCAGCCAACATCATAAAATAAATTAACAGCTAAATGTCAAATCTCCCCTCATATTTGGGCCATCTGCTTAGGTGTTCAGACTGACACCCACCGGCATGAGAAATTATGGAGACTAGAGAAATCTGACTATCAGAGAAGAGCTATTGGCAAATAGCTCAAACATCAGGACTTGTTTTTTTTCACTCCCTCTTCCACCAGCACCCTCTTCCCCAACAAATTTCAAAGTCTAAGGATTTTATCATCTCAATTACTAATGTTGCAAGTCTTGACCAAATTTCAGAACACAGGAAACTGAATTAGATCTTCTCCTAAAAGAATTTGATTCTTTCATTACCTTCAGATATGATCCATGAAGAGAGAAAGCTTGTGGGCTCACAGCCCATCAACTTTTGGGGAATTCTGGAGAATCCTGGGCAGTTGGGAAATCCTTATCAGATCTGGGGAGGCCCAGTGCTAAAGGGAAAAATGCTGACAAACTGCAGAATTCTCCCTCTCCACTCTAAGGTCCCTAGTGGAACAGCTCATAAGAGCCAAGCCAGGGATTTTAACCCTCACCACTTTCCAGACCAAGAGTGACATCATCATTTTGCCAATCAGAAAGATTCAGATTTCTAAAGCAACTTACAATGCAACTCTAAATCCAATTATAACCCACACTTGCCCTATACTGGGTGTGCCCTCCAGCTGGTGCCTGTTCTTCTCTCTCCTAACTTGGAGGTTCCTCTGAAATATTTCCAAATTCCTCATCAGGTTCATTTCAATAAGCACCATCATGCAAAAAGGAAAGAAGGGAAGAAAGTGACTCAAGTGGCAGTAATGCTGCTTCCCTGCAGAGTGGATAAAAAAGCCAGCTGGCTGGTTCACTCCCATAATACTGTTTTGGGGAGCAAGCTGGATCAAAACTGGAAAGAAGGCCTGTGATACAACTCACTTTATCAGATAAGGCTTGAATTTCAAGTATAATGTAAAAGCCTTCTGTGGTTTGGGACGAATCCTATAACCATCCCTTCCTCCTCCAAAGAATAATAAAAATAATTTATTGCACTTGTAACACACCTTCCATTGCCATAGCTCAAATGCTTAGATTAGCTCCCTACCTACCTATCATGCTGTGATGTGAAAATTAATTAGCTAATGTCTGTAAAATGCTTTCAAGATGAAAAGTACCACATGAGTGCTAAATGCAGCCTATGTGTACCACTAAAGACAACCTCGTAGAGAAGCAGGGGGAATGAGTGAATAGGCAGCTTGAAAAAGCAAGGTGACAAAACTGAATAAATACAGTAACCAGAGAGAATAGATTTCCCAAGTCATAGGCATAATCATGCAAGAAAAGGCACAGGCAAACACATATGGAAGCACACTTTGGATCAGGACTAGAGCCAGCAACATACTCGGTAGACTGCCATCAAATTCACAGTGCGCACTTGGGGGATGTCAGTACAATCATGTGTTCTCAGAAGAGGTATCATTTAACGGGGATGAAAATATGGGTGATTCTCCTGAAGATCAATGTTCTTGTCTGGGCAGAAGGGATAAATAAATGCCTTATATTTATTCATAACTTTATGGTTTTCAAAATTCTTGCCCCATAACCCATCTTTCTTCACCTGCATAAAAACCTGTTATAAGAGGTAGATAGAGTGGATATTATTATTTTCAAATTTCAGATGAGGACATTGAGAGTCAAGGATATTGATCTTACCATCTCATTTACTAGCAAGCAATGAAAGAGGGGCTCCAGCCCACCTGTTTACCACAAACTCAGTGTGTTTATCATGATGTCATATTAATTAATGGGCATTTTCAATTAGAAGGCATCACCAACACATTTCAAAAAATTTCAATATGTATCTATGCTCCATCCAAACAATTTTACTTCTAGAAACGTATCTTATGCATTTAAGAGATGCTCAAAGTTCTAGCTACTTGGATGTTCACTGAAGCATTATTCATAAAAAATGAGAAATAGAAACAACCTAAATGTTTAGCAGAAATGATTGAATAAACACAGTATAGCCACTAGACAAAATATCAGGAGGCAGCCATTTGGTGATTATCGGAGGAAAGGGGGGTGGGGGGAAGTTAGGAGAGGGTAAGGGGGATAAATCTTGATGGAATGAGACTTGACTTGGGGTGGTGAAAACAAATACAATATACAGATGATGTATTGTAGAATTGTACACCCGAAACCTATATAATTTTACTAACTAATATCAACCCAATAAGTTCAATTAAAAAATGATATCCCAGAAATATCTTTAGTGGCATGAAAATTCTCACCATAAACTGCTAAGTGCTATGCAAGATCCTTTGAAAAATAATTTATGCACATGTCATAGGACAACATCTAGAAAGACATACAACCCTACATAAATGGTGGTTACCCTTGAATGATGCAATTGTGGTGATGTTCATTCTTTTCTATGGGTCATCCATACTTCCAGGTTGTATTTCATTTATTTTTATAATAAAAAATCACTACGAAAAGAATAGGCATAACCACACCTAAGTCACTTGAAATCACCACAAAGGGTCTGGACTGAAGAAAGGTCAATTTCATTGAAAATGGCTCCCTATGAATGCCCTGAACAGAGGTTGCTCCTAAGGGGTGAAGGCAGGATTGATCCATCCCTCTTATTTTGTCATGTGTGTGTATAACATTCTTTGTTCATTCATTCATTGACAGACCCTCAGGTTTTTCCCATGTATTGGCTATTGTGAATAATGCTGCAATGGACATGGGTGTGCAGATACTCAAGACACTGATTTTACTCTCTTCAGATATATACTCAGGAGTGGAATTAATGGATTATATGGTAGTTCAATTTTTAATTTTTGGAGGAACTGCCATAGTGTTTCTACAGTGGCTGTACCAATTTACATTCCCACTAACAGTTCACCAGGATTTCATTTTCCCTACATCCTTGCCAACACGTTGCCTCATCTTTTTGATAGAAGCCATCTTAACAGGTATGAGGTGATACCTCATGGTGGTTTTGATTTGCATTTCCCTGATCATTAGTGATGGTGAATGTTTTTCATATACCTGTTGGCCATGTGGATGCCTTCTTTGAAAAAATATCTATTCAAGTCCTTTGCCCTAAATGGGCACTGTTTTAAGCCACTAAGTTTGCAGTAAATTGTCATTTAGCAATAGAAAACTAATATAGTTAGCAAGTGCTATAGAAACTATTTTATCCATTTCCCTCATTTTACCAATAAGGAGACTGAGACCCAGGGAAGTTGTGAGGTTTGGGGGGAAACTGAGGCAAAGCTGGGACTAGAGTAGAGGTTGTACGGGTCCCTAGACCAGTGTTCTTCCTACTGTCCCACTTCCCGGCTCCCAGCAATCTTCTGAGGATCACTCTTACCCAGCCTGGCTTAGATCTAAGAGGGAAGGTAAGATTGTCAGTTGAGGTCTCTGCCAGCGTTATGATTCTAATTTATTTGTTGATTTCTGAAAAAAGTGAGCTAAAATTGATATTGAACGCACAGATACTTTTCTAATTTAAAAACAATCGATAGTATTTATTACTTTCATTCAATATTTAATATGCTGAAAATACCATATAATCCACTACATTCTCCAATTTCAGTTTACTGAAGTTCAGCAAAATTTACCATATTCATATTCACAAGGGGGTTACACTAGTAGATTCTTTCAAGGCAAGGTTCTACAACTTTTCCTAACTGAAGTGACTTAAACTATTTGAAAAGTATGAAGAAAACATCAACACTATCACAGGTATTTAATTCTAGTCACTTATTCTAAAGGCAATGCTATCGGTTACATTTCTAATAATTGTCAAGACTAAACCAGACATTAGCTCCTGCCTCTCTTGGGATTAATTAAGTGAGTGTCATTAGTAAATGTAGCACAATTCACAATGATGTGATGGATTACTGGAAACTTAGATAAAAATGAGTAACCAGGACTGAGTTTGCTCACCTTCTAAACATGATTAAATTCAGATGTACTAAAAAAAAACCCCACCAAATCAGACTGCATTTGAAAAGACCACTTTTATTTTAATTTTGTTTTTCAGATATTTCAGAAACCAATATTTTATTGGTTTCAAGTGTACAGCATATTGGTTAGACATTTATGTAACCTATGAGGTGATTCCCCCCATTAGTCCCGTGATACCATGCATAGTTATTACAGTATTATTGACGATGTTCCCTTTTGCTGCACTTTACATCCCTGTGACTGTTTTTATAACTGGTAATTTGTACTTCTCAATCCCTTCCACCTTTTCCACCCAGCCACCCAACATTCCTCTCTGCTTGGCAACCATCAGTTTATTCTCTGTATCTATGAGTTTGTTGCTGTTTTGGTTTTGGTTTGGGTTTTTTTTTTAGATTTCACATACAAGTGAAGTTATATGGTATTTGTCTTTCTCTGTCTGACATACTTCACTTAGCATAATACCTTCTAGGTCCATCCATGTTGTTGCAAATGGTAAGATTTCATTCTTTTGTACAGCCAGGTAATATTCCATTGCATATATGTACTAAAGCTTTGCTATACAATTGTCTATCAGTGAACACTTGGGTTGCTTCCATATGCTGGCTATTGTAAATAATGCTGCAATAAACATAGGGAAGCACATAGCTCTTCAAATTAATCACAGAAGTGGGACTGCTGGGTTATTGGTAGATCTATTTTTAATTTTTTGAGGACCCTCCAAACTGTTTCCATGGTGACTGCCCCAATTCGCAATCCCACCAACAGTGCACTAGGGTTCCCTTTTCTCCATATCCTTGCCAACATTTGCTTGTTGATTGATAATAGCCATTCTGACAGGTGTGAGGTCATACCTCATTCCAGTTTTTATTTGCATTTCTCTGATAATTAGTGACAGTGAGCATCTTTTTATATGTCTGTTGGCCATCTGTATGTACTCTTTGAAGAAATTTTTATTTAGGCCCTCTACCCATTTTTAAATGAGATTGTTTGTCTTACTGGTTTATGTTGTATGAGTTCCCTATACATTCTGGATATTAACCCCTTATCAGATGTGTCACTGGCAAATATATTCTTCCATTTACTGGGTTGTCTTTTCATTTTATTGATGGTTTCCTTTGCTGTGCAAACCTGTTTAATTTGATGTAAGCCCAATTATTTATTTTTTCTTTTGTTTCTCTCGCCCAAGGAGACATATCCAAATATATATATTCGTAAGATATTGTACATATTATATATTATATATATCCAAAAATAATACATATATTACTGTTTTCTTATAGGGGTTTTGTTGTTTCAGGTATTACATTTAGGTCTTTAATCTATTTTGAGTTTATTCTTTTTCAAGTATATTTTATTGATTATGCTAATAGAGTTGTCCCATTTTTCTCCCTTTTATCCCCATCTGCCCTGCACCCCCCTTCCCTCCAGCATTACCCCCCTTTAGTTCATGTCCATAGGTCATACATATTAAGTTCTTTGGCTTCTCCATTTCCTATACTGTTCTTTACTTCCCCCTTTCCATTTTGTGCCTACCAATTATGCTTCTCATTCCCTGTACCTATTTCCCTTATTTTCCCCCTACCCTATTCCCACTGATAATCTTCCATGTGATCTCCATTTCTGTGATTCTCTTCCTGTTCTAGTTGTTTGCTTAGTTTTTGTTTCTTAGGTTCAGTTGTTGATAATTGTGAGTTTGTTATCATTTTACTGTTTATATTTTTATCATATTCTTTTTCTTAGATAAGTCCCTTTAACATTTCATATAATAAGGGCTTCATGATGATGAACTCCTTTAACTTGACCTTACCTGGGAAACATTTTATCTGCCTTTCCATTCTAAATGAAAGCTTTGATGGATAGAGTAATCTTGGATATAGGTCCTTGTCTTTCATGACTTCAAATACTTCTTTCTAGCCTGTAACGTTTCTTTTGAGAAATCAACTGATAGTCTAATGGGAACTCCTTTGTAGGTAACTGTCTCCTTTTCTCTTGCTGCTTTTAAGATTCTCTCCTTTTCTTCAATCTTATGGAATTTAATTATAATGTGTCTTGGTGTGTTTCTTCTTGGATCCAACTTCTCTGGGAATCTCTGAGCATCCTGGACTTGCATGTCTATTTCCTTCACCAGATTGGAGAAGTTTTCCTTCATTATTTCTTCAAGTAAGTTTTAAATTTCTTGCTCTTCCTCTTCTCCTTCTAGCACCCCTATGATTCAGATGTTTCCAAAATGGAAACAGGACAAGGTTAGAATGTTTAAAGTTGTCCCAGAGGTTCCTGAGCCTCTCCTCATTTTTAAAAAAATTTTGTTTCTTCATTCTGTTCCTGTTGAATGTCTATTTCTTCCTTCTGTTCCAAATCATTTATTTGAGTCCGAGTTTCCATCCCTTCACTGTTGGTTCCCTGTATATTTTTCTTTACTTTGCTTTGTATAGCCTTCATTTCTTCCTTTATTTTGCAACCATACTCAATCATTTCTGTGAGCATCCTGATTACCAGTGTTTTGAACTCAGCATTTGATAGGTTGGCTATTTCCTTGTTGTTTAGTTATTTTTCTGGGGTTTTGATCTCCAGATCTTTCATTTGGGCCATATTTACTACTACTACTAATGGCTTCTATTTATAGAGCATTTGTTGTGAGCCAGGTATTGTGCCAGGCACAATTGTATGGAATTTTCTAATAAGAGGTTTCTGCGTACATTGTTTCATTCATTTTGCAAGCGTACTAGCTGAAGCTAAATGTATCCATGCTGGTCTAGAGCTGTTATTTGCAGCACTTCTTTATATCCACATATTTTAGCCCCCCATATGTCCTAATTATCAAAGTACAGATAAAGTATTAGCATTGAATTTCCTTCCATAAATGTAGCATATGTTAAGCAAAAATATTTCATCACAAAAAAATAATCTCACTACTTTTTCTATCAAGATGGGACTCTAATACTCTGTCAATTCTTCCAGGTTTCGTTATAGCAAGCACCAAAACAACTTTGAGTACAAGAAAAAAAAATGAATCTGAAAGAGAGTTGTGCCACATAAATTCCCCTAGATATTCCGGATTCATACGCACCCAGAAACAAACAATTTGGTAGCTATGAGAGAGAACTGCGCTTGGCTGAAAAGTGTGGGGCCGGAGTGTTTGACAATTGGATCATACAGTGTCTGGGTCTGGAAGTCAGCAGTTACAGGACGCAGAGGACATCTAAATTTTACCTCTGGAGTTTCCTGCTGGCCTCCGTCTTTCATTTTGAGTGGCCCCAGGGCTGAGACTTCTGAGTTGGACACCACTTCCTCGGCAGTGAGGAAGAGCAACCGTCCCCACCGGCAACGCCCCATCACTGACTGCAGCGCTGCTCTCACGTTTCGCGCTGCACCTTCTACACCCAGTACAACAGTAAGGTGTTTGTGAGCAAGTGTAATTCAACCCAGTTGGTAAAGCACTATCTTAAAGTTGAAGACTTAATAACAACTTGGTTCAGAGACTGGCAGAGAGCAGCGGTACACAAAAACACCAGGCTGTGTGATGGAAGCTCGACAGCCCTGCTGCACACAAACCAAAGAAAATAACATGCCTGTGACAGTTAGAACAGCAACAATTTTAAACTCCCCAGTGATGAAATGCACTTTGCAGTCATAACTCTTGCATAAATCTGGATGTCACTTTTTTCATGTTATAATTTTGCAATCCAGCAGATCATTGTGTAGACCCTCTACCTGCAAATGGGCGCGATAATGCAGAATGTGCACAAATCATTGAGTTATCAGCGACATCAGGGGGTTGGCTGCTAGCGTTATTAACAGACATTTTTTCACCTAGAAGCACAGACTGAAATCAATCATTCTGATAACTAGGCATGGCATGAGCTGTCTGCACTTTCATTTCAATCTGATTAATCACATATACACAGACCTTTACCTTAAAGGAGCAATTGTTCACATTTAATCACAAAGAAACATTCAAGCATACCATCAGACATTACTCCATTTAGCCACAATGTATGGTGTTTTAGCAAATATGTTTATGATAATATAGGTTTCCTCATATAAATGCATTGTTTTGTTCATTTTACAAACATTAAAATAACATTACAAACATTAAAACATCAAAGATAAGTAAAGTAATCCTCTGTGTTTTATATCATTTATCATCTATTTGATGCTTTTGAAGTTTCCTCTACCCCTAGATATTTTATCACATAATTTATGTTGATAAGCACAGTAGTACACATAAATTATTGGCATTATGTTTTCTTCATAAGGTAGAATATGCTAGATAGCAGATTTCATCATGTTGCAAGTCCTACTTCTTACAAAGATTTGATTCTATTACACCGTCAGTTTCTCCTGGCTTCTGTATTGCAAGAAAACAAATACAGTTGTGGGTATAGGAGTTATGTTTCCAGGAAACAGAACATTCCAGAGGCACATCTGCGATTACCATAACAACAGAAAGGCAAAATCTAAAGAGGATCATTTGCACCAGAGGGCAGTCCACAAGCCAGGATGATTCTTGGGTCCATCTCCAAGAGGCCAAAGGTGAACTGAATTTTCATTAGAAGAAGCAGAACTTGAAGAGGGTTTTGATGTATGGATGGGGGCATAAGACAATTAGAATTGGGGGTCAGTAGAAGAGCAGCTCAAGATTTACAACATGCTTCCAGACTAAAAGTGCAAAACTGCCCTCAGCGAAGTGAGCTCCCAGAGCGGTAGGAAAATGTTCTATTGCTGAAATGCGTGCGTAGAGCTAAGAACTGGTCAGGGGTGACACCAGACAGAAGAGTCACCCTCCAGTTGTCTGACCCGAGGACAGGACAAATAGACTGCCTTCAGAGGGAGATGAACTCACTGACCCAGGGGACCAAGGCTCCAAGACTCAATTGTCCAGGACCTTAGAGATATTGAGAATGATCTTGGGCTGCCTATCCAGGAAAGTGCTGACATGCTCTGTTGCAGAGCTGAACACGAAAGGGAGTCTCATTTACTCTGTCTGAGACGTTGCTTCTTTCCCTGACATAGCTGCTGCTCTATTGGCTTCTTCTCTGGTACTTGACCTTCTTGGTTTGCTTGTTCAATCTCCCAGTGAGATTGATCTTCACTGGGAGTCTACCTCTGCCTGTCTACCGTTCCTGTCAAAGAAACCCCATCAGGTCACTAATTCCAACCTCTATCCCTAGACTCCAGGCTTCTGTTCCTCCCTACCTGAGCTCTAGCTTTGCCTCAACAAGGAGATTTCAAACTCTGCCTGGATTAAACTTTGGCCATCAAAATGGGTCATTAGCCAGTTAAATCACTGTCGAGTGGGGGGGGGGATTAATGCCCCACAAAAAGTACATAAGCAGGCACATAAATAAAATAAATGGCAATTGCTCTAAGTGTTTTGAAGGAAATAAACTAAATTGAAGGAAAAATAGAGTTGCAGGATCCTCCTTTTAGAGGGTGGTCAGGAAAGACATTTCTAAAGTGTTGATTGAGACCCAAGAAGGGAATTAACCAGCCACATTAGCAGCCTGTGCAGGAACCTGTGGCATATGAGCAAGCCTATGGCTGTAGAACAGAAAGGCCAAGTGGGCTTCTCAGCAGGAAGCCAAGGTCGCAGGGTCTTGAGTAGGTGAGGCCTGATTGAGGAGAGATTTACAAGCCATGGTTAAAGAGGTCAGATTTCATTCTAAGTTTCCTATATGGTATATTGTCACAGGGCTCAAAGAGACCTTTGCGACTCATCCTGTCTGTCAGAAAGAAGGTAATTCTTTTTCTTTTTATCCATGAACCAACTTTTCTAAGTCAATTTGACTAATGTTTGTTTATAATCAGTGAGTAAGCTGCTACTTTAATACCGCTCCTCTGGAAGAGGCCCCTTGAAGGCATGTTAAATTAACTGATGTGAACAAAAACAATGAATAAAAATACGTCTCTCCTTTAATGAGAACAGCATCTTCTGTTTCCCTGGGTTTTTTTGGTCCCATAAGAACTTTTAAAGCAGAATGTGAGCGTGTTCTGGTTCAAATGCTGAAAACATCAACTCATCTCTCTCTTCCAGTTGGGTTATGTTTCAAGAAGTCATATTAGATCAATGTTTTGGGGCACAGAAGCTCTCAGCAGCTGTGGCCAGCACAAAACCAGCACCACTGCTCGGTTGGCCCTTTATCCCTGAGGCTGTTCTCGCACAGAACCAAAAGGGGTCGCTATCCTTTATCCAACACTTGGGCCCTCCAGCTTGAGAACCATGGATAAAGGAACCCCCAGAATTTGCGTCCTTCCTGCAAGGGCCTGGTTATCCACCTGGATCTCAATGTAAAAAGTTAGGTAAAATGTCACTTCCTTAACTTGCCATTTCCAAAGGGGTTATAAAAAGTTTACACAGGTACTTTCTGAATTGATTCATTTGTTCTGCATGTACTGTCTTTCAGGCACTATTCAGTTCCATCAGTTTATTACTCATGCTACACAGAAGCAAAGTTACGTCATATAAACTGAATGTTATTCCTGTTCTGTAACTAATTTGTTTTGTGACCAAGCAAAGATTATTTCCTCTTCAAGCATTATTTTTATATGCAAGACAACCTCTCTGGGTCCTTCCAGTTCTAGGAATCCCTATCAAAATGAGCTCACAAATAATGCTGGCATTAGTTACGGTAGGCTAAACTTCTAGCAAAACACCCAAAAGTCCAACAGCTTAAAAAAAAAAAGAATAGAATTAATTTCTCTCTCATCTGACATCCCACAGTAGGTATTTTAGATACCTCTGCCCTATTTGTTTATTCGGAAACTAGTGTAATGATACTTGGTTTCCAAGGTAATTATGCTAATAACCCTTCCAGCCAGAGAACAACCTGAAGTCCAGGGCCAGAGATGTCCTGCAACGCAAACAAGGCAATGATGATACATATCTCTCCCTCTTTCATTCCTTGGGGAAGAGCTTAAACACAGGGCCACATCTAGCTGCAAAGGACACTGGGATGTGTAGTCCCAGGCTGAGTCCAGATAGAACACCATTACTCAGAAAAGGAGGGGAGTGGATTTGAGTGGATGGATAGCAGTCTAACACCTGTTTGGTACTGCACAGCCTGTAAAGTTCTCACCTACTGAATTTTTACCACACTGTTATAAGATAGTTGTTAAGATCTCCGTGGTACAGAAGCAAAACTATATCCCAAAGAGATTACATAAAATATATGAGGTCTAGTAATTAAAAACTGAGCTACATTTCAATTTCTGGTTTACTGATCAGTGTTTCCTCTATTATAAATACTAACTTGCAGTACTTGCATAGTAAATAATCATTAGCATAAATCTGCATGAAGATGCTGGGGTTTGAAGAACAAAGAGGCATTATTATGAAAAGTCATGGGAGCAGCTAAAGCACATCACAGACCCAGGCCTGGTGACCAAACAGTAAGAAGTCTCTAAATAACCTGGAGAGAATTTAAGAAGTGAAATCTTAAAAAGAAAGAAAGAAAGCTGATGAACAGTTTGTAATTGAAGCATTTACTCATTTTGCTCTCACCCTCGGCCTACAGAACATATCTAAGGACAGAGAAATTGCAAGAAACACTCTAATTGGAGGTGATAGTAAATCACTAAAGAGGAACAGAATCTACCAACACTAAATGTAAAAGGTAAGGTCATCCTGCATACAGAGAAGTGCTGCTGTGCTGGCCGGGAATTTGCAGATTGCTAGAGAGAACAATGTATGCCTCCCGATCCCCATCCATCACACAAACTCACAAATCATTTGCTGCTTCAACTGCTTTATGCTTGTTATGAAAATCCGACAATAAATTGTCAATGAATCAACCTCACATCCTTTGAAGGAAGAGCCAAACAATCTCTGAGCACACCTTGAAAAATTCTACCTGGGTTCTTCCTTAGTTTAAGCCACATTTCTATGAAAATAGAAAATCCCTTAAAAAAATGGACTACATATAATTATTCTTAGTTTTAATCTTCAAAAAGAATTGAGGCAGTAATATATCAGGATGATTTCTCTTCCAACTCTCTCCCTACTCACATTAATATGATTTCAGAGTTAAAAGGTAAAGGTCTCTTTCTCACAAATCTGTTCAAAATTGCTCATTTTTTGAAGGATGATCATTTTATGGATTACCAACTCTACGTAAGAAAGGTTTTGAATAGTCTCAGAGGTCGGCTGCCATTCATAACGTGTTCAAGAGGAACTCCAGAGCAGGGACATTGGCAGAGCCCACCAGGTCAGTTACAAGGTGCCAGATGTGACAACGTAATGTATCACTTCATAGAGCGAGTTAAAACAGTTCTACTTGTGCCCTTTCTGAGAAGCACAGGAACGCTTATCAATGGGTACGATTCCTCCAGGGGAATTTTAAGAATTACACCACCCTACATCTTATCATGACAAAGCTCTTTGCTAAGTCTCTTGGACCTTTTCTCCTAATCCATCTTTACTCTAGACACCCAGGGGCCTTACCAAGGCAGTACGGGCTACATTTTGTCATTATTTAGGGGAAGCTGAGAGTTCTAATAAATTATACCACCACAGCCTTTAAAAAAGTTTAACTATAACCAACTAACACTAGCAATGTTGAATACTATTTTGCTTTTACATCCAAGTCTGTCATTTATTGAGTACTTTTGTGTTTACAGCATTGAATTCAACAGATAAAGGAGCAGAAAAGAGACAGAGCAGAAGATTTTTACAATCTAGAGAAAAACAATCTAAATCTACCTCAAAAGCTAATAGAGTTTTATAAAGACAGTTTGTCCTCATGCTAATTTCTCTGGTCTTTTGTTTACATAGAAAAGCTCCAGGCTGGTTTATGGTGTCGCATTTATCAGCTAGTAGAATATAAGCAAATCCCATTACACCCGAATTCAGCCACCCAAATGAACCCAAATGTGGATTATGGTATCTCTTTACACTGCAATTTCTACTTAAAAACAAACATAATTCTAATGCTTAGCAAATAAAAAAGAAAAGCAAACTGTTGTTCTCACGATTCCTGTTTTGACTCTCTCACTATTGTCTGAGCCCTTAGGCTCATCAGTAACTATATAGAAAGAAAAAAACATTTTTTTAAAGAAAAAAAATTTGGTCATGAAACAACTCAAAGCCAAGAAAGCACAGAGAGGGTGGGAAGACGGCACGTGGTTGTGGTACTTTGACTCTCCTTCAGCCGCACACCCTTTCAGGTATTCAGACCATTCGGCAGCCTCTGAAACTCTGGGGATTCTCAAATGCTTCTGTAATCATTTATCTTAGAAAATACCCCCTTTATCATAACATCCACAACTTTCATAACATCCAGTTCCTTCATTCCTTTCTTCCTCGCAAGGACAAAGCAAAGCCTCATCTGGAGTTTTGGGACAGACCAAGTTCTAGGTGACAATGTCAGGAGAGAACAGTGACTATAATTGTCATCCTTGTTCAGGGACCTTTAAGGATACTGGTCTGACAGGGTGAGAGAAGCTTTCAAAGTCATCAAAGACCAAGGGTGTGATTTTCACACAGGGGAAATCTGGGCAGGTATGTAAAAGACAAAGCTGCAGCAACTTCAATTAAAGGAGCCACCCTTTTGAACTTAAAGCCATTGGGTGAGTGTATTTGTGAATATAAAGTTTTACCCATTAAAACTGAAAAATCTGGTTGTATACAACTGTCCTTCCCTTGGGGTCTCTTTTTCTTAATGTGTCTATCCATTAGAGCTTTGTCCATTTTTATCTAAATTACATTGCCCTTTTCACTAGATTTTGGAGTTCCCAAAAATTGCAAGGTCAATAAGAAAATCACAAGCTCAACTGTCATCCATCCATTTGTTCATTCAGTGACTGTGTATTACATGAACAATACACTATGCACACACACACACACAGTCTTGGGTTTGAGGATTCCCAATACATAACACTCTTCTTTCCCACCCAATGGAAATAAAACAAAGGAATAATAAATGAAGATTAAATTAATATCTTTATTCTCCGATAAAGCTGCTAGAGGAGACTGTGTCTTATACAGAGACAAGGAGACTGCAACGTCGAACACCAGACTCAAGGAGATTTATCACACAGCCACGGATGCACCAAATGACCACCACTCTCCCCTGTGCGGGGCAAGGCTTACCACATGGCCCAGAGCGCAAACTCACAGTCCAGATTCTAAGATAAAACAGGGAGAAAACAGTAGAGTTATGTGCTCCCAGTTCCTCTTTCTGAAATCCACCTCCAGCAAACCACTCTTTCCCCCCTCAGGCATGGGAGTAGAGGAGTAGTGGCTCCACCCTGCACAGCAAACATCCTGTAGTTTACTCTCTTACCCCACTGGGCTTCCCCGCTAACCAGGGGTGTGGCCTCTCCCTGGAAGAAAGAGATGATCGCTGTCAGGGTATGACATCTCTGCATGCAGGAGGACCCCTCCATCTCCGGTACACACTGCTCCATGGCAGTGTGATAATCCTGGGGCCACTGATCCCAGAAGGTTCCAAACTGGGCGGAGCTATATACCAATTAGACTCACATGGGCTATTGCCCTAAATTGTGATGTGACTCACCCCCTTTCCTCCTTCGGTCTTCACTCAATGTCACCTGATCAAGGTGTCTTTCCTGACCACCCTACTTAAAATGGAAAGCTCTTATCTACCTCAGTCCCACCTACTCCCTATCCCTGTTTCATTTTTCTCCGAAGCGCTGATTCCACTTGACATGTCACTTTGCAATTATAAAAAAAAAAGATAAAGAGTTATTTATTGGCTCTCTCCCCAGCTATAAGCTAAGCTCTTTGAGGGCCAGACTTTTTGATTGCTTTAGTCATTATAAAATTCTCAGTGCCTGGAATAGTATTTGGCAGCTAGTAGACACTAGTAAAATATTGAAATATCATCAGATATAAGAATGAGTAGAAACAGTCTTTCACTGTTCTCCTCTTTCTAACTTGTGTTCTTCACCTGTGGGCACATTCTTATCTGAAGGCACAGCCACAGTTTCCCTTTCCCTTTCATGAGTCTTTGGACTTTCCTGTTATGAGTTCTGTAGGGCATCGCATGTCTGCTCTCATTACGTGAATGCTTCTGGTTCTTAGACTCCATGTGACGCTGCCTTTCCCCCCTTAGAGAGCGAAGAATCTTTCTGAGTCTGTTCCTACTTGATTCCAACCCCACCTTGAATTAGACTTGAAAGTAAGACCTTTAGAACTATTGGGTCTCTTGGTTACAGTAACCAAATTTTGCCATATTGGTGGGAATTGGCAGATGATGAAAGTATAGGGCTTTCTACAGCCTGCCTTCCCCTACTCCCTTTGCATGGTCTAATTCTGCTGCTTTAGGAAATGGGTTCACTCACAGCTCTCCTCTGGTTGTTCAACACATCACATGGCAAGAATTCTTTACTTCCACTGTTTTGGGTGGAGGAGACAGAATGGCTGGCAATCTTGTTTGCTTTGGCCAAAAATGGTTTACTCCATTTGATTACTTTTGGCCAAAAATTTTAAAGGTCAATATAAGCAATTAAACTATTATTCTTGACAATGCTGTTTATTTTCCCCATTTGTTTTTAGGAGAAGGCCTTCAGAGAAAAGGCAAGCAGAATTTCCTATGTTTCCCACATTCTAAGAGGACTATGTTGCCATCACTTGGGGGAATAGTTTGCTCACTTCTGAAGTGCACAAGTTAGTCACCAAAGCAAGTATGTAAAGTAGATTTCTGTCTTCTCTCCCTCTCTCTCACATACACAAACACACACACACACACACACACACACACACACACACACAGTCAATGAGAACTGCATTTGAGCAGCAATTAAATACACTAGAAGCAGAAAATTGCAAATAAGGTTTGAAAATGTTCACAAAGGAAGAAATTACAATGGACTACAAAACACCAGAAAGACAATCAATACAGTGATAAACACTGATTACATTTGGAAGAACTCATATTTATAACTCTTTTTAAAAAATAAAACATGTTCTAAAGAGATAAAATTCTCCAAACATATATCAAAAACATGCTCAAGCGGTAATTTAACTGTAATAAAATTACGATATCAGGAAATGGGTAGCTCACATGTTTCATGGCTGTGACTGGTTTGGTGAATCTGAATCTATTATGGAATCTTCAGGCAGAAAGAAATCGCTAGAGCTTGTCTAACCCAGGCCTTCTGATTCTGGGATGAGGAATATTTAAACATCTATCTACTGCTTATCCTATTTTAAAATCTTCCAGGGATGTGGAATCTCCAACATTTTTTTAAATTGTCTGTTCAAATACTTATTACCACTTTGGTTGCTGCATAACTTTATAGAGCCCTCTTGAGGAGAAAGGCAAAGAGAATTGGGGGTTACTCTCATGTCCATTACAGTAACATGGCAAGGGTGGGAGTGTGATGCGATAGAATAAAATGAGGAGAAAGATGTGGATAGAAATTGTTCAAAATCTTAAAGACTAAGTCAGTCTAAAAGTGAATTATCCAAGAAAGAAATAAGAATATGCTTAACTAGGGATAAATAAAGGGGATCTATAAATGTAAATTTGTCACATAATTTAAGAACTCAGAGCAGGAATCTTTCTATATTTGAGTCAGCTGATAAGGGTCCTGAGCAATGAAGCAGAAGTGGTGGAAAGAGGACCTCTGTTCAAGTTGTATATTGTAGCATAACCATCCCAAAACTTAGTAGCTGCAAACGGCCACCATTTTATTATTATTGCACAAACCTGTAGGCCAGGAATTTAGGCAGGGCTCAGCTGGGTGATTCTTCTGTTCTATATGGTGTCAACAAAGGCCACTCAGCTGGCATGTAAAGTGGTCTGGAGAGTCCAAGAAGGATTCGTTCACATGTTAGCTCTTTGGCAGGGATAGTTAGAAGGGTAGGGCTCAGCTGAGTCTATCAGTCAGAACACTTATGTGTGGACCCTCCAGCATAGTGGTCTCAGGATATTTGGACTTCTTATCTAATGCATTCAGGAGAAAGCTTCAAAGCATGATTGAGCCTCAGAAACCTCAGTATGTAACATCTTCTATATTCTATTTATCGAAATGCCTCTATGGCCAGGCCAGATTCAAAGGGAGAAGAATCTGATTCTCCCATCAATGGCAGGAATAGCAAAGAATTTGTAGCCTTCTGTAATCCATCATAGTCTATGATAATCTTTGTAGGCAAGCTTTATGGGAAATAATTTGATAAAAGCAGTGATAGACATACCCACTTAGGACTTAGAGTTAAATAACAGTTGCTGTGGTCATGTTCATGTCTATATGGAATTATGAATAAACTAAATGGACTTGTATGTGAGAAATATTTGTTCATCTATGATCTTGGGACTCACTTAGTATGAGAGAGTAGAAGTGAGGGTGAGTGGAATTAACATACTTGAGCTCTTTTTGTGCAATTGAACAATCATTGAGTACCTCTTTGTGCTGGTGCATAGTACGTGGTGGCCTCCCAAAAGAAAAATGGTCCCTGCACCTAAGGAGCTTACACAATGTGGCAGTAGAAAAGAATTGTAAACAAGGGAATTTATGAAATTTTAGAAATTCAGAAGACTTACTGATCTGAGTACGGTTAACAATTGTAGTTCAGAGGACACTTCATGGAGAAACAACACCTAAGCAAGATTTTCATGGAGGAAGATGTGTTTATTAGGTGGACCAGGCAAGACTAATAGAACATGCAGCAAAGACACCGTGTTGTTTATGTGTGTGTGATGTAAGTAGTATAATGTGTTGAAGGACTGGGAGAAAAAGTCGGGGAGGAAGGCAGAGGGCTTATATTTTTTAAAAATCTTGCATTCTTGATTCAGAATGTTGGGGGAGGTCATTGTAGGGTTGTGAGCAGAGGTCTAACATGATCAGGTTCCATGTTTTATGAAGATTTCTCTGAGCCCTGGTGGAGAAGTTGAGACTGACCTGATGAGACCACTTCTCACTCTAGGTAAAGAGAAAGTTAAAGGTGATTTAGTAATCACTCACTAATCCTTTCTTGCAACTAACTAAATTCCCCTTGCTCATGTCCTGTTTTCTGGTTGGATTTTTAGACTATTTGATGTGCATACATTAAATTGTACTCTGGCTTCCCTTTTTCCCCCTGGACTGAGAAGCCTTTCCCTCCTGATAGGCTAAGAATGTCCTCTGCAGCCCTATTTTTCCTGTTCCAAGAAATATATATCGGATGGCAGATGTTCTCATTACAGCTTTAAGACCTCCCTGCCCAACAAGTTCTGAGCAATCAAAACGGAAAGAAATGCTTTGGCTCTGGCATACAGCAGGTTCAAATGTTTGCTTTTTTTAACTATAAAATTTATTTCAGTTTGACATTCTTTATGTCGTTGTTTCCTTCTACCATGTTATAAATCCTTCATGGGCTGGAAACCACTTCCAAACACTTCAGTAGCTAAGGGGTTCAGCCGTAAGCCTATGAAATCAGGCTGTCATAGGCCAGTTTCACAGCTGAGCCAAGTTCTTTATATTGGAGCAAGATTACTTTCCAGGAGTAGAGCGCACTCTGTACATATTATGTATAGTTTTAAATGTACATATAAAAATGCTTTATTGATAAATACATTTTTGAATTTGAGTGAAATAACTGTGAAAGTTAGGGGATTCATGAAGAATTTTCTTAGTGTATAATATTTTAAAAAACAGCTCTAAGAAAAGATGGAGATTAAGCTTACATTCAGGAAGCATCAAATAGCTTTGGGAAGCATTAAATATCTCACGAAAAAGTCCTTAATTCTAAATTTTCTTTTATCAGATGAAAATATTTATTATTCCAACTGGCCGTATTTGGAGAAATAAGAGCAATATATTCAGTGTGGGCAGATTGAATAAGCAGATTTTAACCATGAGTGATGTACAATCCACTTGAATTGGCAATCAGAGAACGCAAGCCCATTGGCTGCTCTGGACAACTCCACAGCTTACCTGAGCCACCATGAGAAAGAGGGTATTTGAGGAACTAGAATAGATTTATCATGCTGGATACTTTTCTGTTTGAAATACCCTTGTAGCTGACCTCTTCATGGAACCCTTATTACACTGGGTTGGCCAAAAAGTTCATTTTTTTTTTTCTGTAAGGTGGCTCTAGTAGCACTTAACTGTCTTTAATTTCATTCAAAACAATTTTGTCGGAGTATATTGTGACAGCTGTCATAGCAGCGTGCACTTAAAAAAACTTATCAAAACTGATGAGTTTTTGTGCAGCCATTTTAATAATAAAGATGGAAAAAATACACATTTTGGCATGTTATGCTTTATTACTTCAAGAAAGGTAAAAACACAATTGAAATGCAAAAGACAAAAGGTTTGTGCAGTGTATGGAGAAGGTGCTGTGACTGATAGAATGTGTCAAAAGTGGTTTGTGAAGTTTTGTGCTGGAGATTTCTCTATGGATAATGTTCCATGGTTGGGTAGACCAGTTAAAGTTGATAGTGTTCAAATCTAAGCAGTAATTGAGAAGAATCAACCTTATACCATGCAGGAGACAGCCGACATATTTGAAATGTCCAAATCAATAAAGTTGTTGGTGGAAATGAAAAACATGTCTTTTATTTTACGAAAAAATCTAAAAGGAGTTTTTGGCCAACCTAACACAAAAAAAGTGCACCTGCCCTCGAATGCAGCAGAGGATACTTGATAGGAAATTAATTTTATTTTTAATTAGGAGCTGTTCACATCATCTGGCTTTTCTCTGTCTGGTCAGCATACCACAGTACTGCATTCTACATAAACAGTAATTTTGCAAGAGTAGCTCCTTTCCAGCAAAGATATATTTTACATAATGCCTATTGTGCTATGCATGTGTAATGCATTTCCTGAACAGCACAGCCTTATATTTCATTCAAAAGAGTCCGGGGAGAACTAGAGTAATATTTTGACATTTAAGCAAAACAAATTTTTTTTAATTTTAAAAGGAATTTTAAGCATTAGAACAGTGGATATCAATTTCTGGCTAAACATTAGAATCACCTGGAGAGCTTTTAAGAAATACCATTGCCCACGTTGGTGTTTATCTCAGAGTATCCCAGGAGATTCTAGTGTGCAGCCAGGCTTGAAAACCACAGCACTAGAAGATTCTTTGGAGATACATAAGTTATATATGGAGAAGTTTGAATAATATTATTTAAGAGGTATTTTCCTCATGGCTTGTTTTATTTGAGGCCTTTAAATATCATGTGCAACACTATATAAAATATTTTCAAAAAAATCAGCTTAAATTTAGCAACTATTAGGAGCCCATGGTAAGCATGACTCTCTACTAGACACTATAAGTTCCTGTGAAATAAGGAAATGCTTACCTCGAGTACAACAGGTTTACCAGAAAGCTAATGAGTTAAATTTCAGGGCCTTCATCTGCACAGACCCATGGGAGGAGTTTGGCAATGTGTTGACATGTTCATATAGTTTTGTAAAATCAGCAAAAATCCTATAGTTTTACCATTATCTCCTCTACTTCCTGTGCCTGATGGTGTCAGAACGGTTAGGGACACTTGACTTGAGGATCTATTTAGTTGTGGTTTAGAAGAACATATGTATAATGGTTCATTTGCCATTTCTAGGTAATAAAGTTACTGCTAGCTGTCCACCTATAGGAATGGTTTGCAGAAAACCTCCTACTGCCCATGCAGTGCCTCACCCAAGCCGGTGACATGAAATGCCAGGGCTGACAAAACACTCATCCTAACATCGATGAAAAAATGGTTTATGAACGTTGTCAAATCCAGGAGAATTTGTGATTAGTCATTGCGCATGAAAAACTTGAAATGACCTAAAGTCTTACGGCTCATCTCTGAAAAAAATTTAATAGAACCTTTCCCAAACTTAACAATAAGTCTAACAGTTTATCCACCATTACCAATAACAACCATTTAAGATGAGAAAAACTTTCAAACCTTTTGAGTGCTGGAGATAAGATGAGATTATATTTTTACTTCCTCCATAGAAAATAATTTTAACAAAGAAGAGCCACAATATTAAAAGTTTAAAAATCTGGTGGAGAGAAAACGGAGACAACTGTACTTGAACAACAATTTTTAAAAAGTATAAAAATCAGCCAAAAATGTTTGTGTAAAAAGTATTTCAGGTAAATGAAGTTAGTTTTTTTAAAGTTATTTATTTATTCATATCAGATCTTATGATGTCTATGAAATTTGGCAGATATTTTTTTAAAAAATTTAAATTTGTTGTGATTTTTATCTCATAAATAAATGTTCACTTGCTAGTTGTGTGTGTGTAAATTTGAATTGTTCCCTTAAAAAAAGCCCCTTAAAACTTCAGCCCCCACCTGAGTTTACCTGTCAGTAAACTCACAGTGTTAGCCCATAATGACTTGTCCTAGAAACCCACCAAATGTTTAAAATTCCATCATCCATCTGAATTAAAGCATTTAGTTGCTAAGGAAAAGAAGACAAAGAGTGGGAAGTAGATGTTAATTGCAGGGGGTAGACAGGTCCCTGGTAACAGAATGCAAAGGCAGGGACTTTTGGTCTGAAACGATGAGGAGCTACACTGTTAAAACAGCATTTATCATATTATATATACACAGTGGTGAGCAGTTTCCAAAAATAAATCATGTTCTAGTTGCACCATGCGTGTATTGAGACCATAGTACAGTCAATTTTACCAACCAGACAAAACAAATTACAAATGGGGAAATTACCGGTTTGCATAATACAAGTACTCCTGCCCTCCATTCCAGTCCCAGAGAATCGTCTTCCACATGAGTGTGATGTGGGACACGCAGGTCTGCTAAAGCTTGGTTCTTGGGTCCCCAAGGGCCTAGGCTGCATATGAGTCTAGTGCTTAAAGATACATATGTTTTCATACAACATGAAGCTTTAAAAGAAACCAACTTCCTCCTCTGACAATGCTGATGACACTCAAATTTTGCCTCTGTACTGACTTTTAAACTTGAAATTTTCAAGTATATAAAAGAGTTGAATGAATACGAGAGGTAGAACAATGAAAACCCATTTAACCAGCATCTCCAGCAAGTGTTGACATTTCTCCACGTTTGCTTTATCTCTCAACCTCTCTATCCATCTCAACATCCTTACTTTTATACAACTGTTACAAAGTTAAAGATGCCCATCACTTTACACCTAACACTTCAAAATGCAGCTCCTGAAATAAGGATGCACTCCTACAAAACTGCGATACCATTCTCACGCCTTACAAAGACTAGCAGTCACTCCCTCACATGATCCACAGGATCCACATTCACATTCTCCCAATTATCCCTTGAATAACTTTTGGAGGTAATTTTTTTCAAATCAAGATCTAATCATGTTCATACACAGCATTTAATTGTCATGTCTTTTCACTCTTTTTTTCCTTGTGATATTGACTATTTAAGAGACCAGACTCGATATCTTATAGAATATCCCACATGCTGAATTTATCTGATTGTTTCTCAACACTAATTAATTTGTTCTGTTGTCCCTGACTTTCCTGTAAGCAGGAGATTGGATCTATATGCTTGATTAGATGTATGAATACTTCAAAGATGACCCTAAGTCCTGACTTTGGAATTTAATCTCATAAGATGCAAATTTATCATATTATATTACCTCATCCTCACTAGAAATTTCTATCTTTACAGATAACGATACTAAGGCTGGAGTGACAAAATGACTTGCCTAATGTCACACAGCTATGAAACTGTTTAAGATCACAAAGAACCTGAATAAGATGACTCTAAGCTTGTTTTAACCAGTGCTGTATAGTTAAAGTGGGTACTTTCCTGAAGCTTGAGAAAGAAAATATTGGAAAAAATAGAGATCCATGTTCTTCTCTTACTCCATAATTCAGATATGGAATGTAATGGAATTCAATAAAAAAACTCAAAAAACAGTAGATTTATAAGATAAATATAACTTCACACTACTATAGGGTGATGGTGTGTCAAGTACTATCTAAGTCAGTTGAACTCAGTGGACCCATAATAACCCTGAGGCAGCCATGACAGCACCCTCTCTCTTATGCCCATGCCCAAGTCTGGTTGAGCCAGCCTCCAAAAACAGATCTGAATTCAGTCCTCTTTCCTCCATAGCCCCTGTCACCATCCTCATCCAAACTTCCATTCTCTCTCACTGGGATGATCAGAGTGTCTCTGGCAGGTCATCTTGTACCTCCTTCCCCTCTTAGATCCCTTCAATGGTTCTCCACAAAGCTACCAGAGGATTGTTTTTTAAGTACAAATATGATCACATTACAGTTCCCCTTAGCCACACACACAGCTCAGTACTCTCTGATGGCCTCCCATTGCACTCATCATAACATCAAAGTCTTAATAAGGTTCACCATGGCCTGCACACTGGCCCGTGTCTCCCTCTCTCGATCAACTTTATGCCCTTTTCTCTCCTCATCTTTCCATCCCCTGTCATCAGGCTCTGTGCTTTACTCTCACAGGTGTTGCCATAACTTGTAATTTATGTTTAGTTTTCTTTTTACCCTCATTAGATTGACAGCTCCATGAGGATTGAGACTATGTGATTTCAATCACTGACTTAGTCCCTACCAGGGGCTAAGTTGCTGTTGAATGAATGCTGTTCTTGAAAAAAAAAAACAATGGAGCTTATATTCTTAGATGCTTAAGGTAGGCTATGAAAAAAAAGTAAAAATAAAACAAAGTGAATGGTAAAGGATTCTAAGCTGTACATTAGAAACTGAGCATGGGCAGAATCCACTTCACAGAGGCCCCCTCATGCAGTGCAAACACAGTATGAGCAAGGGGCCTGAAACTAAGAAAACACCTTCACACCTCAAAAATCCTTAAATATCTTAAAACCCTTTAATAACCATTCCAAACTTCACCATATCTTGATGTACAAAGATAAAATAAATGATTGGAAGTGAGCTCCATCAACGCACAACCCTTTTCCATCTCAAGTCCCTCTGCCTGCACGAACACCATCTAACCTCCAGTCCCAGTGGACGAGGGACTTCCCTCGCACCCCTTGTTCAAGGCCATCCCCTCCCTCCTCCCATTCCCCTAATCCAATTCTCTCCCATTCTTCTCAATTCCTGCCCCAAATATTCTCTTTTTCTTATGAATTCAATATCTTCCTCCCCCTTTGGTCTCCTTGCCCTCTGACCATGAACACATTCAAGCTTCTTCATCTAACAGACATAATTCACCCTTGACCCCATCTCCTTCTCTGGCTGTGACCCTCTTTGTTGAGAGAGTAGTTGACACTCATCACCTCCACTTCCTCATGCAGTGTTCTGGCTTCTGCCTTTCCTATTTTATTGGAAATACTGCAATCGAGTTCACCCACGAACTCCATAATTTAAAAACTTTAAGGGACACTTTTACCATGCCACTGAAGTACACTCTTGAATCTGGCAGTGGTGACGACTGTGCTATTGGAGATTCTTGGTCCCTTTGGTACTTGTGGCCACAGTCTCCCAGTTCCCTGCACCACTCATCTCAGTCTCCTACAGCATCTCATTCTCACATTGGCCCTTTAAAAAATGGTAGTCCTTGGGGTTCAAGTTTCTTTCACTTTCTTTACCTACTACTACCTATGTTGATTGATATCTCCCCCATAGTTTTGACTGCTGGTTCCCCTGTTTAAAGTCTCAGAGGCATTTCGAAGTTAGCATGCCCTAAACTGAACTCACCTCCTGCCTCCACCTTTGAATTTTCCTTTGATTTTCCTCATCTCAGGTCCCTGTAACCACACCACATACTTTAGCAAAATACCTACTTAATGGTGTTCACTCAAAACGGAACTGAAGAGGACTGTAATCTAGGGTGGAAAATTGAATGCAAATATGCAGAATCCTAGTATTTGTTGAGGCACCGCATGGGTAATGTTCATGGATGATCTATTTAATCCTCACAGGTCTATGTATGCAAAATTGCCTCTGTTTTACATATGAGGAAGTTAATGGTCGGAAAAAGGTGATGTACAGGCCAAGGTCACCAGCCAGTAAGTGGCAGAACACAATCTAAATCCAGTCCCTTCTTCCTTAAATGCCCTTGAACATTCCACACTATGCTATTGTCACCTAATTATAAACTGGAACCTTGTGCCCTGCTGTCTGCATGGTGCCCAATGCCCTCTCCTTCACTGTGCTTCCCACACAGTCCCAAGGCACCCGTCTCTTTGTGGGTTTGGAAGAGATGCAGCATTTTTATCTTATTTAATTTTGAAAATCAGTGTGTGATCTGCAAAACAGAAAGTTCCTCTCAAAAGAAAAATATTGGCAGGCTCCCTTACTTGTCCTGGGGAGCCAAGGGGAGAATTTCAGTGGTGGTGCATGCTCCTGTTCTCTTCCAGGCGATGCCAAGTTCATTCTGCAAGTGGGAGTAAGCTAGCAAGAGAGTGAGTGACAGATGAGAGAACTGAGAGAGGAGAATGAGAACATACAAAGTTTCAGGGACAGAGGGGAGTGGTGGGGGTAAAGAGCAACTGTACTTGAACAACAATAAAAAAATTTTTGAAATAAATAAATAAATTCCTTCCAGCACCCTCTATGTTTTTCAAATTAATGTTAACAATTTCCGTTTCTAATTTGAAAATTACCAAGGTGAGAGGAAAGGTCAAGAGAAAACTGCATTGCATGCTCATTTCAAGAGCTCTCACAGGCTCGAGAGAATTTTTGTTTGGTTTATGTGCCCTTGGGTTTATTACTTGTTCAATGCAATTCAAGTCCACACATTCACATTTTTTAAATGATAACTATTTTTTTCTCACTATTCAACTAGAATTAAAAACTGTCTTATTCGAGATTTATCTTAGTATCACCTCAGTTTCCAAATAGAATTGTTTCAAAAGGAAAGATTTCTGGACTTCCGGCCAAGATGGAGGCGTACGCAGA
>PVKU01009944.1:10454-57001 GCA_004027475.1 Anoura caudifer | reverse complement strand
ATTATCCGAAGCTGAGTGTTCAAAAACCTAAAATTATGGCTGACAGCTTCTAAGTAACCTAAACAAACTCCTAAAAATTATGGCTGCCTCGCTGACATCTAACAGCTGGCTGGCATCTTCTAAGTAACTTAAACAAACTCTTTCCTAGTTCCCGGTCCCTCCTCTGGGTCACCTTAACCTATCTGACTTTTCCTCTACACTAGCAAGCTGCAGAATTGCTTCTTTGGGAGTGGACACTGATTAGGCTATGCTGGTTGGCAGTGTTGGATGTGAGACAGGTGAAAGGACAGTCAGCAATGATCACAGAGTGGAACTATTTTGTCAGACAGCATGGTGGCCCTGACACCCTTTCCTGGTAGGGTCTGTGGGCTCAGGAAGGTGGCCTGAAGTGATCAAAGAAATGGTCCTGAAAAAGGTTCTTTTCCCAGCTTATGCTGGAAAAGTTCTGAGATTTATAATCATTCTGTTATTTCCTCCAATTGTCACCCCCATTACTAATGGGGATCAAAGTGGATAGTTTTACCCCCCCATATTACCTCATTTCAGTAAATCTTCCTTATCATTCTGTGAAGTGACAGTTGCTCTTTCCTCAAACTTTTCTAAGGTATTAAACAAACATAATTTTAACTTTGCTCCAAATATGCTCACAAAAGTCAATTGCTTACCCTATAGGCTTCCCCACCCCAATATAGATATGTGGCAGTGGGCAGCACTGACTGCCACCATCACAAGGACAATGCAGTTGGGAATATGTCCTCTTTCTGATTTGTCCAAGATCTCCAATTCTTAACATGTGTCATATACTGTGCTAAGCCCTGAGGGCACAGAGATGTTCCTTTTTCAGGGAGCTTTGGCCAACAGTTAGAAAGAGACATATAAACAGTTAATTTATGATAAAAATAGCGCGAAGTTCTTGGGAACAAAAGGTAATGAGTGACACATGGAAATAGTGAAAGTGAGATTAATATTCCCCTTACGTACTTGGGATTCAGAGAAAGAAATATTTCCAAAAATGTTTATGGCAGAGATTGGATCAATACTCACCAATTGTATTGCTTCTTTGTGCTCTCACTAGGCTACATTCCTCAGCCTCACTTTTATTTAGTCTAAGACCATGTGACAAGGTTCAGGCCAATGTGTCTGGCCACATAGTCACACCTCTATGCAAACCCCTATTTTTTTTCTTCTTAATTCTTCTTCTCTTACAGGAACCATTGAGGCCAAATGTAAATGATCATCATAAGATGAATGGAGCTGCATCTTGAAACACTGCTTAGAAGTGACACCAGGAAAGATCCATGAATCCAATGGAATTATCATGTAACATATAAATTTTTCCTGTTGAGTTGGTGTAATTTGGGGGCTGTTTGTTATAACTGCTGATGTCAATTACCCTTCCTAATATGTTGTCCAGTTGGCTTTAACTTGGAGATCAGGTATAATCAGTGAATTTTAAAACATAGAAAGTTCTCAGTCTGTTTAATTTTTTCATTTCACATAAGAAGAATGAAGTGACTTGCCTAAGTTCACACAGTCAGTTTTTGGAAGTGCCAGGACTAGAATCTAGTCTGCCAAGTCTCAGTCACAGGCTGGCTCCACTGGCCAAAATTTGCCTCTATCCATCTATACATACTTTTCAGCAGCTCTTGTATGATGGCCAGTGGAACAGAAACATACAGATTGAATTTTATAGAAAGTAAAAATTGTCTTTATGGTGAAAGAAACATTGAAATTTAATGAAAAATGACTTATTTTGATATTAGCCTTTTTAAGATTGTTTGTAAAGTGCAGAATTTTAAACATGGCTGGATTGATTAACTAGGACAAGTTTAGCTTTATCATTAGGGCAGGGCTTTATACTGTTTTGTTTTGTTGCACTGTGCCTGATATTTGTTTATCCATTGTCAGGAAGTAAGAGGTTGCAATTCCTTGGGTACAACATGTGGGCTCATAAATTTTTTAGCAAAGTAGGCTGTAACCTTGTTGACCATCACTTTCATCAGGTTAAACTCCAAGTTTCTCAGTCTATGGACTAAACCAATGACACCTATACTTGCTAGGATAAAGTGGGACTAGAGAACATGGGCAATAGACAGCTGTGGCATTGTGTTGTTGTTTGCATGATCAGGAACCATTTCACCTCTTCAGTCATAGATCCGAATTATGATGCATTGTGTGGCAACAAGCGTAGCCCAGGTGATGAATAGTGATGAATATAAACCAGACATGTCAATCTTGGCCTTCTTTGCAAATGATTTGAGTAGAAATGGGAGTGGGATCAAATTCTGACCAATAAAATATAACTAATAATATTGTGAGAAATATTTTACTGTCTGTTAAGGGGGAGGTGCTGAGGAAAGGCTATTATTGTTTGCCCCTTATATCTGGGTTTAGTTGTGTGAGAACATGGCTCTGGGAGCTGCAGCAGACCCAGGTGGGGAACAAGCAAGACAAGTTAGGGCATTTTGTTTGTCATATCCCTTTGCAACATCCCCTCTCCACAAGTGCTTAGTTGCTTATTTCTCAAATCACTGGGATTGAGGGACTAAGAATTAGGCCCCTAATAAGTTCCCAAATAGGTTTATCTAGTCCTCCCCCCTTTATCTGACTAATTAGCTTAATCACTATGTTTCCTTCCATTCAATCTGGTACAGTAAATATTTGCTATCAAGTTTCTTATTTGTAAAATTGGGATGATAAAAACCTATTTGCTATTTTATTATTGAGAGGTTGGAAGGACTGTATTAAATTTATTTATTCAACTAATATTTACTGAGTACTTCTCCTGAGCCAGAAATTGTGGTGAGCACTGATGATACTAAATGAACAAAGTAGCCATAATCTCCTGTTCTCATGAAACTTCTTATATGGTAGAGAAGACAAGCAAGAAAAAAAAGTAAACTTTTTTTTAAAGATTTCATTTATTTATTTTTAGACAGAGGGGAAGAGAGGGAGAAAGAGAGGGAAAGGAACGTTGATGTGTGGTTGCGTGTCCTACAACCTGGCCTACAACCTGGGCATGTACCCTGACTGGGAATTGAACCAACAACCCTTTGGTTCACAGGTGGACATTCAATCCATTGAGCCACACCAGCCAGGGCCAAAAAGTAAACTTTTAAGCAAACATACAAAGAACCATAAATTATAATAATTTTGATGAGCTGAATAGGATGAGATGCTAGAGAAAATGAATGGGGCAGGGATACCATTTTAGATAGAATGTCTAGAGAAGACCTCTAAGAGGTATTGAGATGAGATTCAATCTGAGAAGATGTAATGGAGCTCACCAGCTAAAGAACCAAGGGCAAAGGAACAGGTTTTGTAGCAGATGAAACACCAAGAACAGAAATCTTGGAGATGGGAGGAGCTTGGTCATTCTAGGAAAGCAAAAAGGCCAGTGTGGCTGGACAACAGTGAGTTAAAGGGAGAGTGACAAGAATGGCAGAGGCTAGGTCATGTAGGACTTTATAAGTCACAATAAGAAATTTTAATTTGATCAACTTCCAGCCAAGATGGAGGAGTAGCTGGACACTCTGTGCCTACTCTCACAACCAAAATTAAGGACAACAAAAATATAGAACCAAAAAAAAAAAAAAAAAGAAAGAAAAGAAAAGAAAACCCAAGCAGGACAGAGAGAAAATTGAATTGCACAGGAGTCCGACAACAAGGATTCACCCAGACAAGTAAGAGGGGCGAGTCTGCAGCCAGAGGAATCGGATCACGGTGGGATAAGCCAGTGGTTGTCCTGGGTGCGCCGTCATTCCAGGCACACAGGTGGCGGCATTGCCAAATGCCAGGAGGCCAAGCGGGATGCACAAGGTGGTGGACAATGGACACAGATTTGCACACAGATAAACCAGGCAAAAACAGGCAGCAAGACAGACTGTGTGATGCAGGGTCTCAGCACCGGGAAGTGAAGCCCAAAAGCACCCATTGAAAATACTTGTAGGGGCTGAGGTTCCAGGAGGGAGTCCCAGCCTCACAGGAGAGTTCATTGGGGAGACCCACTGGGGTCCTGGATTGTGCACAGGCCCACTCACACGGAAATCAGCACCAGAAGGGCCCAATTTGATAGGGGAAAGAGGCTGAAGGGACTGGAATCCACAAAAGAGCGAGGAGCAAGCACCATTGTTCCCTCTCAGACCCCGCCCCCACATCCAGCATCACAACCCAGCGACTGGACTGCCCTGCCCTGGTCAATGCCTAAGGCTCCACCCCTCACAATGTAATAGCCACACCAGACAAAAACAAAAAAAAACAAAACCAAGGATGGCTCAAAAGGGAGAACAGACCGGGGCCCCAGAGCTAATTCATCTGAGCGACCAGGAGGTGGCCAACCTATCAGATGCAGAGCTCATAGCACTGGTAGCCAACCTATCAGAAGCACAGTTCAAAGCTCTTGTGATCAGGAAGCTCACAGAATTGGTTGATTTTGGCCACAAATTAGAGGGACAAATGGAGTCTACAATAAGTGAAATGAAGAAAAAACTCACAGGGAACCAATAGTGATGGGAGGAAAACTGGGACTCAAATCAATGGAGTGGTCCAGAAGGAAGAAACAAACAACCAACCAAACAGAAAAGAATGAAGAAACAAGAATTCAAAAACAAATGAGGAGAGGCTTAAGAACCTCCAGAACATCTTTAAACATCCCAACATCTGAATTACAGGGGTACCAGAAGGGGAAGAGGAAGAACAGTAAGTGGAGAACTTATTTGAACAAATAATAAAGGAGAACTTCCCCAATCTGGCAAAGGAGATAGACTTCCAGGAAGTCCAGGAAGCTCAGAGAGTCCCAAAGAAGTTGGACCCAAGGAGGAACACACCAAGGCACATCATCATTACATTCTCCAAGATTAAAATGAAGGAGAGAATCCTAGAAGCAGCACAGTAACCTACAAAGGAGTTCCCATCAGACTGTCAGCTGATTTCTCAAAAGAGACCTTACTGGCAAGAAGGGGCTGGAAAGAAGTATTCCAAGTCATGAAAGTCAAGGACCTACATCCAAGATTGTTCTATCCAGCAAAGCTGTCATTTAGAATGGAAGGGAAGATAAAGCGCTTCTCAGATAAGGTCAAATTAAAGGAGTTCATCATCACCAAGCCCTTATTATATGAAATGTTAAAAGGACTTATCTAAGAAAAAGAAGATAAAAAATAGGACAGTAAAAAGACAGCAAACTCACAGATATTAACAACCACACCTAAAACAAAAGCAGACTAAGCAAACAGCTAGACCAGGAGCAGGAACACAGAAATGGAGATCACATGGAGAGTTTGCAACAGGGGAGTAGGAGGAGGAGAGAGGGAGAAAAGGTACAGAGAATAAGTAGCATTGATGGTGGGTAGAAAATAGACAGGGGGAGGGCAAGAATAGTGTGGGAAAAGTAGAAGCTAAAGAACTTATGAAACATGGACATGAACTAAAGGGGGGGATGTGGGTAGGACGGAGTGTGAAGGGTGGAGGGGAATGATGGAGAAATGGGACAACTGTAATAGCATAATCTGTAAAATATAATTTAAAAAGAAATTTCAATTTGATTCTAATTACAATGGGAAGTCTTTGAAGGATTTTAAGCAGGGAGTGACATGATATTGTAGGATTTGTAAATCAAAACTCTAGCTTTTTTGTGAAAACAGTTGAAGGTCAGTTGTAGAATGAGATCAGATAGGAGGCTACTGTCACTATAGGCAGGAGATGGCAGAGGTTTATACTGAGAAAAGTGATGTTAGAGAGACTAGAAAGAAATGAATAGTTTCAAGAGAAATTTATAAAGCAGAGTCAACAGGTTTTGCTGACAGATCAGGTATGGAAAGTAAGAGGAAGAATTAAATTTCTCACATTTTTGGTTTAAAGAATGGATGGATGGTGGGCTACTTTTGAAAGAAAAAAGACTAGAGAAGGAGGTTTTGGACTTGGGGTGAAAATCAACAGTCCAGTATAGATTTATTTTTTAAGATGGCTATGAGATATTGAATGTATGTCTATATATAAGACTAAGCTAGTGTTATCAGTTAGCTATTACTGTGTAACACATACACCAAAAGTCAGCAGTTTAAAGTGGTAACTACTTTGTTACCTTATAATTCTTCAGCGTGGTGAATTATCCTGGGCCAAGCTGGGAGTCTTATTGGTCCCACCTTTCTCAAATGCATCAGTACTCAGCTGCAAGTTGTCTAGCTGGCTTTGCTTCTGGGGGTTGGTTGATTGTGAGGCGATGTAATAATCTATGTGTTTTTGTATTCTTTAGTGCGCTGCCTTGAGCTTGCTCATATGATAGAAGGAGGGTTCCAAGAGTAAGCAGTGCCTTAACCTAACAATTTGTACACCATTACTTCTTAAGCATTCTGTTGACCACAGAAAGTTTTAAGACCAACCCAGATTCTGTGGGTGGAGAAATAGACTCCAGCTCATAATGCAAGCTCTTGCAAGGTCATGTTGCAAAGGGGTGTGGATACCAAGATGCCATTAATTGGGTCATCAGTGCAATTAATTGACTATAGTATAGGATATAATTTGAGTCTTCAGCATATAGATATATAAGTGGGAACAATTAAGTTCAACTAGAGAGGAAGTACAGATAAAGAAGTGAATCGTCTTAGAAATTCCACCATTTAACCAATGAAGTTGGGCCAGAAAAAATGTGTTACAAGGTGAAACAGGAAATAAAAGTATGTAGAATACTAATTAATGTTTAATAAAATAAGTCTGAATATAGTTCATATTCATTTATTGAAGGTATCCTCAGTTCAGGGTACTTAGCTAGGTCTGTGGTAGAAAAAAATGATGTGAAAAGTGTGGTCTTATTGCAGCAATTATATGGAATGTATAATTAGGTTGAAGCAACAGCCTCACACTTACATAAAGTTAATAACAATGTACGACAACTATACAAGTGTTTCTTAAGAGCCCATCACTGAGAATCCTTCAGTGAGATAAAAGTCAGTCCTATGGCTGGTTACATGGCTGTTTTCAGTTTATGAAAAAAATCAAATCATATCCTTACTAACTGTGTGATCTTCCATGTGTATGCTATATTGCAAAATAAAATTAGTAAAAAAAAAAAGCCCCACCAACCTTAACTCTTTGGGTTGATACCTCATAGTGATTTAGTTTGGTGAAAAATACTAAATGTCTTTTTATAAAAACTTACTTTTGATATTAATTTACATATATGTAAATAGTTATTTATATTTCCAGATCAAATTTTAAAAAAGAGGTTTGAAAATGAAAAAATAAATACTTTCTCCCTATGAGAAATTTAATCACAATGGACTGACTTTTATTTTAATAGTTTTGAAAACCAAATATAATCTTTGTCTTCAACTCCAGTTTAAATGAACCCATGGTATGTAAAAGGACTTTAGTTCTTTGCTTCAGTATACACTGTACTTTTAACATAGATTGAGAGAGAATTCAAACAGAAGAGAAATTGTTCTTTGTTATAAATTTATGCTAACAGAAGCTAAGAACTTTCTTTTGAATAAGACAAAAAATGGAACAGTTAGAAAGAAAAGAAGACCCTGAAGGAATTAAAAAAAAAAAAAAAAAAAAAAAGGTCAAATCAGGTAGGAGCTTGCTTGCAAAACTGAAATAGGGATAAATCATCTGGGTCAAAAAAGAGAAAGTAGCTTTTAGAAAATTGGTTATAGCAATAGTCATAGAATCAAACTTGGTTTGGATGGTTTAGGGATGCTGGGGGAGGGGAGGATGGCAAGAGAGCTCAAATCCTCATGAGAATTGTATCATTGTATCTAAGAAAAGTTAAAGTAGAAGTAGTCCTCATATAACAAATGCAACTAAAAATTATTATTAACTATATGTCCATGGTCTATAAGCATGATCAGTGTCTGAACTTGCATAGACTTGGCTAAATTGCAAGGTACTTAGAGATAATGCGATATAAGAACCCTAAATTTAGATGAGGAAACTGGGTCCCTGATTGGTTAAATGATTTACTGAACACTATCTGAATAACAAATAATAAAGAGGTATAGGGCTGGTCTGAGTTAATCACCTCAAGGTCTAAACAGATAGGCTTGTGTTTTTGTAGACAAACCATGGAAAAATCATCCTTGTGGAAGATATAAGCAAGGTCTGTGACTAGAAACAGTGGGACTGCCAAAGGAAGTGATTTACAATGAGTGCCACATTTTTAAAAAATGGCCACAAATTCTTTGACACCTCTTTCACTGAGAGTTTGGGGTCCATGTCGCCTCCCCTGGATCTGGGCTGGCTGTGACTACCATCTTAAGAACAGATTGAGGTTGGGGAACAAGAATACAAGCCAAGACACTGGTTCGGAGGCTGTTGCTGCCATACAGAATGATGGCAACTTGGACTGGGGGGATGATTCTAGAAATAGAAAGAAGTAAAGAAATTCTAACTATATTTTGGAGGTAGAATTAACTGGACTTGGTGATAGAAGAGATGTGGGAAGTTCTGGCTTGAGTAATTAAATGGTGCTAATTTCTCTAGATGCAAAAAACTATGCCCAATACCCAAAAGTTCTATTTTAGCCATGCTCCATTTGGGATGACTATGAGACATACTATTTTCCACTGGTGTCTGGATATCAAGTAAACAATTGTTTCTATAAGTCTGGAGCTCATGGAAGTGATCTGAGCTAGATATAGGATTTTCCTAATGATACAAAAATGAGTTTTTGCAATCTGATTTTTTTTTTTTGACACAGATATGTTGGCCTTTCTCTAAACCTGTGAATCTTGGTGTCCTCTTGGACTTCCCAATCATTTCAGATCCCAGCATTATCATGCAAAACTGAGGTCACCTTCCTGACTCTCTGTTTTTGTACCTATAAAGATTTTTTTAAGCTTTCTCCTTTTGTGAAGAAAAGCAAAGGCTAACCAGATTTCTGGCCTCTTAGCTGCAGCATCAGAAAGAAAAAAAATCAAGGTCTGTAGCTTATTTAAGCTTCATACCATATATTTGTAATTTCGCAATAGCCCCAAGTAATTCAAGAGAAGCACTGGAGACCCAAAGTCTGAGAAAAAACCAGTGCCTCTCAAGAGTTTTGCCTGTAAAATTCTGTAACCCACTGTAGTAGAGTGCATCCATTTTTCAGTCTATAAAAACCTGAAGGAATGACTGTTCCTCCAGATCTATTAACTAACTCCCCATTGGGCTATAGTGCTGCTTGGTCCCCTGCTCCAAAATTCTCGTTGTACCTCTCTTAGAATTGCCATTATTTTCCCATTAGGTCATTTCTGTTCCCTCAAACTTGTCAGCCTGACCCCATTATGACATCACTTTTGATAGATATACATGTTTAACTCCTTCCCTCAGAAATCATTTCCACAATCTTTGTAATTCATCCTTGTCAGAGAAAAATAAAACTGCTTAAAAGAGAAGAAAAGGATGCTTTCTTCCAAGATATTCCACACACCTATATGTATCTACTGTAGTTCTGGATTCTTCCCTTAAGAATCTTAACTGGGAAATGCCCCACTGATAACATAGTGAGGTAGGGTCTATCTAATAGGGCAGATGAAAGTCAGTAAGTTAGTGTCAACAATTGTGCCCTTTAGGAAGGCTAGGATAATATTATTGCCAGAAGAGAAAGTACCATCTTTCACAAATGGTTATGATCTTAAACTCTGGGGACAAACCAATCTGAATACATAACCCTAGACTGACTCTTCACTACCTGTCTCACCTTGAACACAAAAATTTGAGATTTCTGCAAAATACTCTTTTCAGCTAGACTGTTGCACTTCTAGCTCTTTGTTACCCTTCATGTCTTAACTCAAATGTCCTTCATCTGAGGGTCCTTTTCTGAATGCTCTGTCATCTAAGGAAACCACCCCATCTCTGGCCAATTATTCCCTTATTCATTCCTCTATTTCCTTCCTTATACTCATGATAATATTTTTAATTATCTTCTTTACAAAATTTGTTTATGTGCTTTTATATTTTTCAGTTGTTACTTTATCCCTAGCTCAGAATAGGTACTCAATTAATTAATGAAATGTCTGAGCAAGGCCAAAATTGCCAGCAAGCCTGGTAAGAAAACTCAATCTGGTTGATTTTTTGCTGTCTTCTGCCAAGGGCTCCTTAATAGAAATATAATGCAAGCCATTTACGTGATTTAAAATTTTCTAGTTATCACCTTAAAGGAGTACAAAAAAGATGAGATTAACTTTATAATGTGTTCCATTTTATCCAATACATCCAACATAACATTTTAACATTTTGGCCAATGTTGGATTGGCCCCCCAAAATTGTTTTCCATTAAGATGACACTAATAGCACTTAGTTGTCTTTAATGTCATTCAAAACAGTATTTTTAGACTGCATTGTGACAGCTGTCTTATCATCATGCATTAAAAAAATCATCAAAATTGGTGACTTTTGGAGCCATTTTTATATTGAAGATGGAAGAAAATATGCAAAATTTTTAGCGCATTATGACTTGTTATTTCAAGAAAGGTAAAAACTCAACTGAAACACAAAAAAGACTTTCATAGTGTATGGAGAAGGTGCTGTGAAAGAGTGAACATGTCAGAAGAGGTTCGCAAAGTTTTGTGCTGTAGAGTTCTCCCTGGACGTTGCTCCACAGTCAGGTACACAAGTTGAAGTTGTTAGTGATCAAATTGAGATATTAACTGAGAACAATCAACATTATATCATGAGGGAGATAGCCAATATACTCAAAATATCCAAACTAATAAAGTTATTGGTAAAAATAAAAAAAATATCCTTTATTTTACAGAAAAAACTAAACAGACTATTCGGCTAATATTATCAATATAAAATTATTAATATAAAATTATTGAGATGGTTTACATTAACTTTTTGTAGTAAGTCCTTGAAGTCTGTTATTTGACACTTAGAGCACATCTTATGTTAGATTTTCATAGGCAATTCCTGATCTGTATCTCAATTTTAAAATTTATAGTTAAAATGAGATTTACATACTCAGTTTTTTCCAAACATACTTTTAAACATTTTCCAATACTTGAATCAAGCATCTGATTTTAAACATAAGTTTAAATAAATTAAAATAGAATTAAAAATTTAGTTTCAAATTATAGTACATACATTGCAAATGCTTACTGGCCACAGGTGGTCAGTGGCTACCATATTGCAGCTCTAGATATCTTGCCAAACTTTTCTCATCATGTTGTCTTATGAAAATGTATCAGATTATGTTGTTCCAAAAGGAAGAAGAGAAAGGAACTGGCACACATTCAGTAGAGGTATGCCAGGTACTTGGGCAAATATTTTCCAAATAACACTTTATAATAAGCCAATGAGGCTGGTTTAATTGTCTCCACTTTATACATTGGGAAACTGAAAGCTGAGAGAGAGGGAACTTGCTGCAAACACATGGTATCTTTCTCTCTCCAGTGATTTCCAAAAGAGAGAAGAGTAAGCAAAGGGCACATACCTGCAGTTTTCTACCCCATCCTCCCCATCTCATTCTATGCACTACCCCCAAACCTGAGAGCTCACCCAACTTCTGCTCAGGTGTAAGCAACATAATGCAGGCTTTTTGTTTCCCACTCCTTGCAGAGCCTGGGGAAGACTGGTCATGAGTGCTCAAGAATAGAACTAACTTTTTCCCTTCATGAAGGGCACTTGAAGGCAGTTCTCCTCCTTGAAGGTAAGAAGAGAGTTGCCTTGTCCCAGAGCCAAAGAATCACCAGAAAATTAGGATCTTTGTCTTAATGATCTTAAGGTTGATGGGAGAGTCTCTTTGGGTTGGAATGGCCTCTAGGAGTGTGGAGACCAATTGGACTTCAATCATTTAAAATCTTCCACATTCTTCAATTTGGACAACATTTCTATTCTCCTTTGGAAAAAACAAATTGTATATTTAAAATAAGTATGAGGTGGCCAGTCATCATCTGTTTAGGTATTCAATTTCTCAAAAGAGTTCAGGTAGAAAAAAAAAAGAATTTTATGACTCTATATATCTGAGATTACTAGTTGCCCCTCAGTATCCCCTTTTCTTTCTTTCTCAGTGGTTTTAGGAGACACATGCACATCCCCTGAGAACAAAGACTACATTTCTCAGCTTTTCTGGCAGTTGACCATGATTGTGTGACTACATTTTGGTCAATGCAGTGGAAGAAGATGTGTTGTGTGAGGCAGATGGAGTTTCTTTAGAGAAAGAGTCTCTACCCTTCTTCACATTTTTCTCCAATATACAGGCTGGAATACAGAGTTGATGGCTGAAATTTTGGTAGCCATGTTGGATTAGGAGGTAAAAGTCATGTGACAAGTATAATGGAGCAACAAGATAAAAGGAGGTTGGGTATTTGGTATCATGAAGTGCCAAACCTGTCCTGGACTATCTAAATCTAGATTTTCTTTATGTAAGGAGTTATAAACTTATATCTTCCTTGAGTCATTATTATTTTGCACTTTTTGTCACATGCTTCTGCACTCAGATCAAATCCTAAGTGAAACATATACACTTTGAAAGTAGAAGACACTTATGGAAGTGAGACTTCTGCAATTTAAAAGGCTCAATTAAGGAGGACTTCCGGCCAAGATGGAGGCATGGGCAGACACACTATGCCTCCTTGCACAACCAAAATAAGGACAACAACAATTTAGAAACAAAATAACAATCAGAACTGACAGAAAATTGAACTGTATTGAAGTCCGAAAATCAAGGAGTTAAAAATAGACACATTCATCCAGACCCATAGGAGGGGCAGGGTCAGGCAGTCGAGTGGAGAGGGGTCCAGGCAAAAAAAAAAAAAAAAGCAGTGGCATGGGGTGTGCAAGTTGGCAGTGGGCAGACCCAGTGAGGCAGAGATTGTGAAGCCGGGCATGGCGTGCCAGGCGCTGGCTGACTGGGCAGTCCCACATTCATGCGCAGATAAACCAGGTGAAACTGGGGAGCAAGACAGACCTCAAAACCCTGGGTCCCAGCATGGAAAAATAAAGCCTCAAAACACTGATGGAAAACACCTGTGGGGGTTCAGATGCCAGGAGAAACTCCCAGCTTCACAGGAAAGTTCATTGGAGAGACCCACAGGATCTTGAAATGGACCCAAGCACCCACCCACATGGAAATCAGCACTAGAAAGGCCCAGTTTGCTTGGGGGAAGCATGGAAGGGACTGAAATCCAACAGAGAGCAGGGCAAATGCCATTGTTCCCTCTCATAACCTGCTCCCACATACAACATCACAACCCAGAGGCTGGGTTGCTCCGCACTGGTGAACACCTAGGGCTCTGCCCCTCATACACACAGTGCGGCAAGACAAAAAAAAAAAAAAAAAAAAAAAAAAAAAAAAAAAAAAAAAAAAGACCCAAACAAAAGAACAGATCAAGGCCCCAGAGCAAATACAACTAAGTGACGAAGAGATAGCCAACCTATCAGATACACAGTTCAAAGCCCTGGTGATCAGGATGCTCACAGAATTGGTTGATTTGGGTTGCAAATTAGATGAAAAAATGAAGGCTACGCTAAGCAAAATGAAGGGAAAAGCACAGGGAACCAATAGTGATGGGAAGGAAACCGGGACTCAAATCAATGGAGTGGACCAGAAGGAAGAAACAAACAACCAAACAGAAAAGAAGGAAGAAACAAGGATTCAAAAAAAATGAGGAGAGGCTTAGGTACTTCTAGGACATCTTTAAACGTTCTAACATCTCAATTATAGGGGTGTCAGAAGGGGGAGATGAAGAGCAACAAGTGGAAAACTTATTTGAACAAATAATAAAAGAGAACTTCCCCAATCTGGCAAAGGAAATAGACTTCCAGGAAGTCCAGGAAGCTCAGAGTCTCAAAGAAGTTGGACCCAAGGAGGAACACACCAAGGCACATCATTACATTAGCCAAGATTAAAATGAAGGAGAGAATCCTAGAAGCAGCACAGTAACCTACAAAGGAGTTCCCATCAGACTGTCAGCTGATTTCTCAAAAGAGACCTTACTGGCAAGAAGGGACTGGAAAGAAGTATTCCAAGTCATGAAAGTCAAGGACCTACATCCAAGATTGCTCTATCCAGCAAAGCTGGTCATTTAGAATGGAAGGGAAGATAAAGCGCTTCTCAGATAAGGTCAAGTTAAAGGAGTTCATCATCACCAAGCCCTTATTATATGAAATGTTAAAGGGACTTAGCTAAGAAAAAGAAGATAAAAAAATGTATAGTAAAAAGACAGCAAACTCACAATTATTAAAACCACACCTAAAACAAAAACAAAACCTAGCTAAGCAAACATATAGAACAGGAACAGAACCACAGAAATGGAGATCACATGGAAGGTTAGCAACAGGGGAGTGGGAGGAGGAGAGAGGGGGGAAAGGTACAGAAAATAAGTAGCATAGATGGTAGGTAAAAAATAGACAGGAGGAAGGCAAGAATAGTATGAGAAATGTAGAAGCTAAAGAACTTATGACACATGGACATGAACTAAAGGGCGGAATGTGGGTGGGAGGGGGTGTGCAGGGTGGAGGGGAATGAAGGGGGAAAATGTGACAACTGTAATAGCATAATCAATAAAATATATTTTAAAAAGAAAATAAAAATAAATAAAAATATATTTAATTTAAAAAAAAAACAGGCTCAAATAATAAGACTAAACATGGGCTAAAAATTAAATGGGAAGTGTGAGTCCCCACTTGGCCTTCTCATTATTAAGATGAATCTAAGCTCTTGGCCCATCACCCATATTTTTAGGATGTAACATATATCCATTAGGTCCCTAGATTCAATATTGGACCATAGAATCTCCATAGCATTTTCCAGATTTTTAAAATTTTTATCATTTTTATACTTGATTTTTTTCTTCCCTTTGTATCACTCTCACTTACTTTTCGGGGTTTATTTTTACATTAGATTTTCCAATGTTATTCTTCACAGAGATGTATAATGGGGTTAATTAACAAAGGGAGTATTTTTATGGTTAGGGAAGGATGGCACAAGGGTTGAACAGAAAGAGAAAAAGGCTGGCTTTCCTGACTGTCAGAAATTGATGCCTAGAATGTTGGTCTCATTAACCCAACCTGTTTAATAATGACCAACAGACACATGCACAAAGTGTATATGTAAGAAAAAGACTGGAAAGACGTGCCCCAATTGAGAGCAGTGGTTACCCTGGGAGGTGGGGTAGGTGGTACACTATATTTTCTTCATCCTATATACTCTTGAATTATTTGCTGGGTTTTTTTAGAATGAGTATTTTTTATCTTACAATTTGAGAGATGAAAATAACAATATATTCATAGTCGAGGGGTGGTATTGATTATAAGGTCACAGAAGCCAAGCAGTGTTAAGCCGTGCCTCTGTCTAAAGGCATGCCCAAGCCAAAACCACACCCTTGAAAACCTTAGCTCCTACTCGATCTGTACTTTTGGCTTTTAGGAGCTTCTCTTCTGCTTAGTCAATATGAGGGAGGTGTTGCTAGGGAAACAGAAGGAGGAATTCTGGGCCTGTCTGGGGCCACCTGCAGACTAAATCTCCACAGTCTTACACCTACATGCTTATTTCAGGTACTTATGTATGAACTCAGTTTCATTTTGTTATCACACTGTTTACTGAGCTTCCTGAAATACCCCAATTCTTCTTAACGACAGGCATTTTGATTCTCTCTTCTAAGGACACATTTCTCTGTAGAACTTCATGGTTATGGGCTTGTTATTAGAGGTTGATTGTGTTAATGGACACAGATTTCCTTGCCTTCCTTTATCCATAGCTTAGGTGACTGATATTCCACATTGATCCTGTGCTTCACCTTGATATGTGTTTGATTAATGAGACAACAGCCATCTATTTAAAGAAGGCTTGAAAAAGTGTATATGTATTTTTGCTTTCTCTCTTGGACCCTTGCACCATGAAGAGAATGCACTTGAACTAGCCTGCTGGAGTGATGTGAAAGACACATGGAGCAGAGCCAAGCCATCCCAGCTGAGGCCACCCTAGATCAGTCAGTTGACATCAGCCTGGCAGCTCATAGTGGATCCCTGAGTAATCCCTGCCAAGATCAGCCAAGGCCAATCCAAAGTTGCAGAACTTCCTAGTGGAACCTTAGGCTGATGAGAAATAACAAATTGTTGTTGTTTTATGCCACTAAGTTTTGGGATGGCTTGCTGCACAGCAGTAACTAATTGATTCAGTTGCACACTTCCCCACCTGCCCCCTCCCACTCCATAACCACAACCAGCTCTGCAATTTATCATTTATATAACTATATCAGTTAGTTTACTCTATGTAACAAACCATTTCAAAATTTTTGTGGCTTAATCACAACCATTTATTGATGGTTATTCATGAATCTGTGTTCTGCTGATTTGAGTTGAGCTTCCCGAGTCTTGGTCTTGATCATGCATTTGTAATCAGCTGGAGGTTTGGCTGGTTTGGGCTGATTCATTATGGTGGCATTGGGATGATGGGGTCTCTTTCCACATGGTCCCCATCATCCAGCAGGCTAGTCTGAGCTTATTCACATGATGGTAACAGAGTTCCAGAAGTAAGCGAGAGTGACAGATCCTAACGTGAAAGTACTGTTTAAACCTCTTTTTATATCATGTTTGCTCTATCCCATTGGCCAAAACAAATATGGCCAATCCCAGAATCAATGTGGAAAGGCACTACCAAAACATAAATACAGAGGGGCATGAAAAATCAGGGCCACTGGTGCACTTGATCCATCATAGTGACATCACACAAATCATTTGGTAGCAAACACTTTGGAAACGAGCTTTAGTTTCTTCCTCCAAAAAATGGAGATAGTAATAGTAACAGGATGAATTGTGTCCCCCAAAACAGTGCGTAGAAGTTCTAACTCCTTGAACCTGTGAATAGGACCTTATTTGAAAATAGGATCTTTGTAGACATAATCAAGTTAAGATGAGGTCATTAGGCTGAGCCCTAATTCAAAGACTGGTGTCCTTATAAGTAGAAGAAAACAGCATGTGAAGACAGAGACACACAGGAAGAACTCCATATCACGATGGGATAGATATTGGCATGATACAGCTGTTCTCTTTGACTAGAGAGGGTGTTCCTACCTTCTCTACCTGTGGCAGTAGTTCTTAAAATTTGAGAACTTTAAAGCATGAGTCAGAGTGGAGAGAACAAAAAACTTGAGATAAAAAACCCGAGTTTGAGATTCATGTGCAACACTTACTGTGCATCTTTGAGCAAGTCACTTAACCTCTCTCTACCCTAATATTACTATCATTCTTATCACATGGTAGAGAGAGTAACTTCATTTGTAGAATCAGTTAAGATAATAATGAACCTGAAAGTACTATTGTGTAATGGTTATTCAGTTCAGAAAAAGAAAATTCATTCATTTATTCATCCAACTAATAATTATTGGAAGCCTATTTTTTCTTGCCAGGTCTCTGATAGATGCTGAGAATAAGGCAATGAACAATATGGTTGAGGTTTCCACCCTCATAGGTCTTATATTCTAGTGAAGGAGATAGGCAATGAACCAGCAAAAAAAGGTGTAATTGCAAACAAATAGATAAGTACATGTTATAATGAAAATAATTGAGAGTAGCCATTTGTACTGGTTGTTAAGTAACAAGTACAGACTTAACATCATCTGAGATTGGAAAGCTCTAGTCTCTATGCCTGGAGGAAAAACCAAGCAGGTAGAAGTGTAATAGGGATAAACATTCTTTGTTTTTTGCTATATTTCTATAATATCTTCTGAATTTTTCTGTAGATCTGTTTGTCTTTCTGCCTTACTACTCTCTATTCATTGTACCATGGTATTTATATGTTCCTGGGGAAGGCAGCCACCCCCTAGACAAATATTGAGTGTCATTAGATTACAAAGGGGGTCTTCCTAAGGGAAGTCTAAGGGAAGAAAAGTTTAGAAAGCTTGCTTTTGTTGACAAAGAAAAACAAAAAAGAAATTTAAAAGTTTAAACCTTTCTTTTACATATTAAGAGCAACTGGACTCTGAATGCAAGGTTACATATTAGAACAGAGGTAGAGAGAATTTAGTTTCTATTTAAAGAGAAGTTTCAATGAGACACAAAGGAGTAGATATTTTTCCACCACTAAAAGAGAAAAATCGAGAAAGAAAAACTGAAGGACAAGTGGTCAGATATAAATGTACTAGTTCTTTTTAGTTGCTACAAAAATATTTTGAAATACGCTTTTAGGAGACATTATTGTTGAACAGCAAGCATTCTGTTGCCTACCTCCTTATTGCTAGAATGGAGGTTTTGTTCAGTGTCCATCTTCACCTCATGCAGCCTGTGTGACCAGAGAAACTGAACTCTCCTCCAGTTACAGGGGTGGGACTCAGTTGAAACAAATGATGGCACTGTAATCCCAACAACCTTGATAACAATTGGTTCAGAAAACCAGGCTTTAACCAATCAGCATATGATGTTCCTCTCTTCATTAATTTGTTTTGAGATGGTTCAATGAGGTTGAAGGTTGCAGAGAAGCTTTCTCCTTTTCTGTCCCATTAATGATAGAGAAAGCAGGCTCCCAGTACTATTTGTTGCCAACTTCTGACCAAGTGGGAAACCAGCTGTGGCACTAGACCAACAATATGGTTCTCAGAATGGAGAGACAGAGAGAACTCATGTCCCAGCTGATATTGCTGAGGAGTTGAACCAGCCAACTGCAATACTAAACTTTCTGTTTTCTGACATAATAATTTTATTTCTTGTTTAATCAGTTAGAGTCAGGCTTTCTATTATTAAGAGCTAAAAGTATCCAAGATTATATAATGGGAGAAATAACCAGATTGTTTTGGAGGAGTGTCAGAACAGGGAGAATTATTTCTCACTTTTACCAACAGATTTTAAGAAATACTCAAGATTATTAGAGGATTCCTATGCCAACATGGGGAGGTGAATACAGAATACAAATGGACACATGGCATAATGTGGTTAATCAGCAAGAAAAGCTTATGCACCTGTCTTAGTCTGAGAATGCTTTATAAGGAACTCAGAATTTTCTTCATGACACAGGGGGTAGGGGACACAGGGCATGTAAGACAGTTAAGGAAGTTGGGTCATGATACCATTGAGGAACTCTTGCAATAAAGGGTGCATTGACTGCATAGTAGAGGGCAGCAGAGTGGGCCGCTGGAGCTAAGGTTGAATGGGAATCGTTGCCATGTCCCAGAGGAGGAGTATAACACCAAGACCCAAAGAGAAGGACAATTCATTAAGGGCAGACCATGTATAATACAGGATCCATCAGCACTGATTAGAGTTTTCCAGGTAAGGTGAGGTATATCTGAACTTGAGGTCATTGGAAATCAGCAGAGAACCACACATGGGTAAGAATGTAAACTTTTACATATACCCAATGTACCATATTAGAGGGGATGATCAGGTTGTGAGACCTATTGAGAAAGAGGAGATATAATCTTGATAGGGCACCTGGAATTGGAAGTGATTACTCATTTATCCAAACAAGACTGGGTTAATCTGAAAGAGACTGTTAAACTCATTATGGTAGACTGTAACATTTGCCCTAATTCTTTGCCCATGCTGTGTCCATGTCCTTTGTCACATGACCTCATGACTCCTCTTTCTAACCAAGTAGAATATGGAGTAGACCTATTTCATCACTCCTGGATCTGGAGTTGGTTGTGTGACTTGTTTCAGTTTCTTCAGTTTCAGATTGAAACTGAAAAAACATGTCCTCCTTGTAAGCCAAGGTCTCTAAAGGCTTGTGTGTTTCTATTTCCTTGCACTTTCATGCCTGCCATCAACATGGAAACACACCCCAGTTTAAGAGTTATGTGGAGGAGAGCTGAGTCACCCTAGTCACCTCAGCTGAAGTCATCTTAGATCAGTTGACAGCCAGATATGCCCAGATGTATTAGTTTTCTATTGCCATTGTAACAAATTACTATGGTTTTAATGGCTTAAATAAAACACACATTTATTGTTATAGATCTGGAGGTCAAAAGTTTAAAAGGGATCCATGAAGCCACATTCCTTTAGGATAAGATAGACCTTTTTTCATTTTTAGAGGCTGCCAATATTCTTTGATTCATGGATCTTTTCTCTCTCTTCAAAGCCAGCAACATACCATCTTCTCTCCCCTGTGACCTTCTGCTAACCCCTCAAAATAACCCACCCATATAATCAAAAACAATGTCTTCATCTCAAATCTTTAAATTAATCACATTTGCAAAGTTCCTTTTGCCACTTAAAGTAATATACTCACAGTTTCCAGGAATTAGGAGATACGTCTTTTAGTACCATTATTCTGTCTACCATACCTGATGTATGAGCAGGCTAGACCAAAATTAGCAGATATAGATGTGTGAGCAATACATGCTGATTGTTGTGTGTGACTGGGGTTTTGAGATAGTTTGTTATATGGCATTGTTTTATCAACTGGCAACTGAAACATAGAGATTGAGCTACCTTTCATTGCCAAGTTTAAAATTATATCTTCCCATTGGTTAAAATGAAAACTACAGTATAAAATGAAAACAAAAGAGCAAAGAAGAAAGTTACTTTCCTTTTCTTTTTCTTTCTTTCTTTTTTAACATTTTTCTTTCTACTCTATTTTTTCATTGTGGGAAGAAATGAAAAATGTAGAAAAACAAAAACGGAAAAACAGAAAAAGCACGTCTAATCGTATCATCCCGAGATAATTAATGCATATATATTTTTGTGCATATATATCCAATTTTTTCCAAATATTCAATCTTAGGAATTTCTATTCTGGGACTTTCAACTGAAGATTGACCTGAACTCAGAAATTTTGCCTTTCACCTTAAACACTTAGAAATGCCAAAACAAACATATTAGAAAATAATAAGTAAGAGAAGGTCAGAATTATTGCATTCAAAAATCTTGTACTGTTTGGAAGAAGAAGAAATATGCAGAATAACCTGAAATTTCTTAAGTATACATGTTAAATATTTAAGGGTGACCACAAAAATGATAGAAATACAATGTGACATCCAAACCAGTGGAGGAAGGTGGGAAGAAAGAGATCCAACAAGATTCAGAGACAGGAAGAAGAAGCAAAGCAAAATCTCCTAAAGGGAATGCACAAACAAGATAACAGAGATAAGTCCAAACATATCAGTAATCATAATAATATAAATAGATTATATAGAAGTAGAGATAATCAAACTGGTTTTAAAAATCCACCTATTTGCTACTCTCCAGAGAGGCATTAAAAGTAACAAGACTCAGGAAGGTTAAAAACAAATGGATGGAAGAGGCATTTGATATATCAGGCAAATACTAAAAGTGTATTGGCACTGCACATTGCCACTATAGATATGAACAAAGTCATATATAAACTAAAGTACTGTTTATACTAGAGGGATTTTAAAAATAACCTAAACAACTGTAAAAAATGGAAAAGATAAATAGATTATATGGTCACATGATGAAATGCTATATAGCAGTTACAGTGAATGAACTAGGACCATATGAATCAACACAAGTTTTTTAAATGTTGAGTGGAAAAAGAAACGGAAAAATACTGCATTCAGCCTGACAACATTTATCCATATAAAAAAAACTCTATATATTTCCTGTATGTATATGGCAAAAATATAAAAACCTGGACTGAGTGATATACACTATATTTATGACAGTCAGTTGGAGAGGGGAAAAGATGAGATAGAGAAATAGAATAAAAAATAAAAAAGACATTAGCTTTATCTGTAATATTCTACTTATCTTAAATAAAAATTCAGAAGGAGATGTCATTAATTGTTTGTTTCATCATCTAATTTTCTGTACTTAAAAAAAAATCTCCAAAACAGTTCCTTAAAACAAAGTGAGGGATTCTACTATCATACCTAGTACATAAAGAAAAAGAAGAGGAAAAAAGTGTTTTGCAATTTGCAGAAAAATATTGAGCATTATTTACTATAGGAAAAATCTTGGGAAGATCTTACATGTCTGCGAATAATATTGACAACTACCTTCGGAGCAGTATTAAAGAATTTCTGAAATTCATGTTCTTGAAAAATAGTTCACGATGTGGCAAAATTTTCACAATAAACTGTCAAATTAATTAAGCAGGGTGCAGAACTATATTTATGTATATGCATATAAAATTGGCCTGCCTTGTGGCTGCCAGCATAGTGAGTAATATTAACTATATTTTCTACAATAAGCATGTATTACACTTAAATTTACTTTTATAGAGGAGGCTAGTTTCATTGCAATCATATAAACTGATAAAATTATATAGTTAAAAAATAAAAAGAGTGCTTTTACAAAAAAAATACTTAATGATAAATATTAACATTCTAGCTTATTAGAAATGATTCAGCCCTGGCTGGTGTAGCTCAGTGGATTGAGCTCAGGCTGTGAACCAAAGGGTTGCCAGTTTGATTCCCAGTCAGGGCACATGCCTGGGTTGCAGGCAAGGTCCCCAATGCAGGCCATGTGAGAGGCAACCACACATTGATGTTTTTCTCCCTCTCTTTCTCCCTCCCTTCCCCTCTAAATAAATAAATAAAATCTTAAAAAAAAAAAAAGAAAGAAATGATTCAGATTTGAGTGCTACTTAGTTTTTTTCTGCTTCCTTTCCTACCTACAGACCCATTGGTTATGCATTCAGGGCAGAGAAAAAATAGCCTGATAGGACAATTGAGTCCCCATGTGGTGTGGCCAGTCCACACAGCACTCACCTACCACCAGGGTAATACAGGTATGGGACAGTATAGACATTTTTATCTGATAGAGATGTATATTCTTTCTGAGACTGGGGCCTCTTGCTCTCATAAAACATTGTCATCCAGACCACTGGGGACAATACTGCATGCAGCCCGAGGAGTGCCTCCTTCTAGCTAAGAATCTTACCAATTCTGGCCTTGGAATAAGCTTTTCTCAGGAACAGTCTTATATTGTTTACATTCCATCCCACTCAGGGTATTGACATTGCAACAAAAACTTTTATGATTAATTCAAGGGAAACAGCTTGCTGAGTTTGATTACTTCTCAGCAGTCCTGATAAGCAAACCTGGAATGCTGAGGGCCCAGGAGTTACCTGGTTGGAGGCCACTGTGAAGTTTGGATTTAGGTGACCAACATATTTCAGACAAGAACTCAAACTAGCATCTGGACTGACAAGCTTTCTCCTTCTCACAGCAAAGATGGCCTCAGGAACCAGTGAAAACAGATCGAAGAAAGGAAACCTGTTTTCTGGCAGACAGGTGGCAAACTGTACAAGTAAATGGTTTGTTCTGTTGTCATTGATAACATTACGGATATTAGTAGATAACATACAATATAAAAATATCTTCATTCTAATAAGTCAGCAGAAAAAAGAAAGAAAGAAAAGAAAAAAAGCTACATTTGGGACAACAATGTCACTTGGAAACTGACCTCTGTTTAAGATAATTGTCTAAATCACTAAGAGTGTTTGCTTGTCCCAAAGTTATCACTATAACTAGCTCTTTGAACACTATCTGCATTTCTTTTCTTCCTTCTAAGACTAAATTTCCTAAATTTGCATTATTATACACAGAGGGCTTTGGGAATGAAACAAAGCTTGATTAATTTGCTGCATTTCCTGCTACCACAGCCTTGGGCTGGAAATTAGACTCCGTGCCCAGGAAAACTGGTAAGGCACCTGTTCATTGTCCTGCTTCTGCTTCTCAGCCAAGGATCTCCTTGGATACCTGCCAGACTGTTAATTTGCCCCTTCAGAGGGTCCAGCAGCACATGCCCTGGGGCTCTGGCAATCCCAAAGAAAGGACATATTTACCATGCACCTTGTTAGGGCTGACTGCAGGTTTCTTGTTAGAACACATTTATTTTGTCCCTAAACATTTAAATCATCTTTCTAGTGGAAGCCTGCATATCCTTTATGGAAACACATGGATCCTATGTTTAGTTTCCTGTGACATGCCAAACTACTCAGTGTAAGTCATGAGACGTTATGCTTGAACACAGGTATATGTGATATAGTGGAACAGCAACAAGGCAACTAATCAGTTAAGAGGATGTTGAGTTGGTAACAGTCTTTCTCTCTATGGTTAAGTCTTTATTATATGTTTCCTCAAGATGTAATACAGAGGCTTCTCACTGTGTGTGGGAACATTGGTAAACATCCAGTAAACATTGGTAATATCCTCTCCAGTTACCTCTTTCCAATGTTTCCCAGTAAGAGCAACAGTTACAGTTTCTCCTTCTCTTATCACACATGCCTTTCAGCACCATATGACCCACTATTTCCTGATTTCAGACTCTCCAATATGCCTGCCCATCATGTTGGACATGGGAACTTCCGTCCCCTTACACTATTCTTTGGAGAATTGTCCCCCCTCTCACTCCTAACTTTAAATGAATCTCTGTTAAATAGCATTTTTTACTATGTACAGACAGAATTACCTACCCCTTAAGTGTGGGCTACACTTAGTGACTTACTTTCAAAGAATACAGCATGGGGAAGGGGTAGGAAATTATTTTACCATGGAGAAACCTGGCAAATACTGCCTTAGCCAGATGATCAAGGTTAACATCATCAATGGCAAGTCACATCAGTGATAGAATGTGTTAAAAATGCCACTTTACTTCTGTAGTCACTCTCCATAAACCCCTATCTCAAGTATAACCATAAAAAATAATTTAGAAAAACTAAATGGAAAGATACTACAGAAAAAACTTGACCAGTGCTCCTCAAAAATGTCAAGGTCATCTAAAAAAAGACCAGTCTGAGAAACTCACAGCCCAAAGAAGCTTAAGGAGATTGAAGGCAAAATATAATATAATATCCTAATTAGGATCTTCGAACAGAAAAGGATCATTAGGGAAAGACCAATGAAATCTGAATAAAGTATGGAGTTTAGGTTTTTTGTTTTGTTTTCATTTTTTTAAGAAAAGGACAATTATTTTTTTGATCTGGACCATGTATCTTGTGAAGGCACAAACTTCAGTTGCCCTGCTGGTGGATGTAATGATTCTTAATTAAATTTGCCCCAGATAAATTCCTAGTTCTTGTGTAGCCTAGGCTTGCCAAAACGTTGCATTAAAAAACTCAGCAAAGTTAGTAGCTAAAAATAATAAAAAGTAAATGGTTTATCAAACTTTACTTAATATCTGGAAGGAAAATATGAGCGTTCTAATTCATAACACAACATTTTTTAAAAAATCTTACTTCTTTCTAGTTTTCATGTAACCTGCAGCTTTCCTGGACTTCCTTATTCTCCAAATCCCTTCTGTTCTATTCTCTCCCTCTCCCCTTTCTGAAGTCCCACAACACATGACTCTTCTCTCCTATCATTTTCTCAATCCTTTCCTCCTGCTTCCTCCAAACTTTCTCTACCTCTTATCCATTTTTATCTGCCACAGACTGGGACCTTATGTGGGATGGTCAAAGAGAAAATTCTCCTCAACACAGGTAGAAAGGGAATGGGGAAAGGCTATGAACTCCATAAGTTAATATAAATTGCTCCCATCACAAAAACAAATAGTTGGCTTTGAAATACAAGGGGACACACACACACACACACACAAATTACCTTCTGGAGGGCAGACTCTTTGTAGTATAAGCTTCCCATGCTAGGTGAGTGTTCTAGGAACCCATCTGTACCAGCTAGCATTGTTGTGAGAGGCTGCATTCAGTTTCAGTGCATTTTTTTTTTTAAACTCTTTCAACAAGTTTGCCTATTTCATGATGGGTGATTTATGAGTGCATCTGCCATGGTGGGTGTTCAGCAGTTTTTGATTAAAAATGGCATGACCCCTGTGCCCCACCCTCCCTATTCACCTGATCTCACCCCAAGTGACCTTTTTGCGTTTACCCAGATGAAAAAAAGTCTTCAGAGGGAAACGTTTTGTCAGTGTGGAAGAGGTGAAACAAAAATGGCAGAAGCACTAAAAGACATCAAAATCAATGAGTTCAAAAACTATAGTGAGCAGTGGAACAAATGTCTTGATAGGTGTATTGCATAAAATAGAGAGTACTTTGAAGGTGACTGAAGTTTAAACATGTAAGAATAAATACACATTTTTAAATAAATAAATTCTGGGTTTTTTAGGGTCCTTCCTCATATAAACCAGCATTGTAAAAACCATAACAGTGAGTGGGGTTAAAAAGTACACCCAAAGGAGAAATTAGATGGTCTTGGTTCAGGTTCCGGACACACCATTTAAATGGTAATTTCTATGCTTCGTGCAGATAAAGTCCATGTCTGCCCTGTCTTGTGTATGTCCCAGTGCCTAGCCCAGAGAAAGAACCCCAGTATGTCTGACAGTTGTCCTTGAGAATGAATATCCATTTCTTTAACTGGAAAATAGCAAATTTAGACAATGTCTGCTTTAGTCACTTTATAGAGATTTTATCAGGAGTCCAGCAACTTAAGTTTTGTGGGAAATAAGTAAAAAAAGGGAAGTGCAAAGCATCAGTATGGACAGAGCCAGAAAAATCCTCCATAGCAAAGGGGGTCTTGAATAAGCTCATTGGCTAGTTTCTCACCTGTCAAATGGCAGAGATTGGGTGAAATTATCTCTGAATTCTCACTGGCTCACTGCAATGTAATTGGACAACTCTTCCCATCATGAAGTAAATTGTGGCTTGCTTTGATAAATACTATAAAATATGGTAGAATGACAGTGTGCAAATTCTGAGCCTAGATTTTAAGATCCTTGTGTGATTTTCCTGTCACTCTTGGCACCCTTCTTTCACATAGTAATTAAACTCAGGCTCTACTGAAAGATGAGAGACACAGGGCTCAGTAGCACCCTAGCCAACAGCCAGCCTATTCCAGAAACAGAGCTGCTTAGCTGACCAGAAGCTGACAGCAGATACGTGAGTGTACCCAGTTGAGACCAGAACCATCCAGTAGACCATAACTCAAATTGCTGATCTACATAATAATGAGCCATCAAGTTTACATTTTTTTTTTAATGCAGCAATTGCTAGCTGATGTAACTTTCAAAGAAAAAAAATTAGTGAGTCAATTACGCTTTCTTCATTTGTACCTTCAGGCAGAAGGCACATTTTCCAGGGAACTTTCCCTGACCCAGAAAGCACCTAATACATTGTCTTGATGATCTGTTGCCTGCTTTTGTTTGGCCACATAACTTTTTGTATTGTTGTTAAATTGGTTACCTAAAAAGCTCTAAAGACATTATCCTTGAAGCCTATTTATTTATGTCTCAAGCTCTTTCTTGTTTATCTAAGACTCAGCTACTCTTAATGTTCATTGAAGAATAAATTGGTAAATAATGAAGTAAGGCATATCTGTCTTCTTTCATTTCTGTACCCTATCCTCTGAGAACCACCATCTTTGAGGGTGGACAGCATCCTCTTGTTGTTTTTAGATACATTCACCATAAACACCTAAAATCACTTCTTTGGTGACTCTTCAGACCAGAGCTCTGTTCTCTACATTTCAAGGTAACATCTAGTTATGTAACAGATTGATTCTGCTATAATGTAGTTCATCATAGAAAACTCAGCTGAGACTGGCTTCAGAGAAAAGGGGGAATTTGTTTCTGCTACTGAAGGTTATCTGGCTTCAGGCACGGTTTTAATTAGATTTCAAGTCTGTTTCACTCCATCAGTCATCTCACCTTTCCTCTGTGTCACCTAATTTACAGGCAGGCTTTCTCCATGTGGTGACAAAAATGGCCACTGGGAGCCCAAGACTCCAGTGTTTTCTGCTGAATAATTGCCACACAAAGAGACATTTCCCTTCCTAGCAATTTCAACAAAAGTCTGGAGGCCAATTCTTGTTGGACCACCTTGAGTCATATGTTGTACCTAAATTGGTAACCTGTTAGCTCCCCCTGAAAAGGGTGGTGTGGGAGGTCATGGTGGGGTTAACATCACTTAATCAAGAGAGAGTGGGGTTTCTGAAGGAACATCAGGTGCTGTTACCAGAAGGAAGAACAGGTGTGGTCAAAGCCAGCAGTTACTACTAGAACATTGGTTTTCAATCTTATTGTATATTATAGTCATCAGGGAACTGAAAGGTCTCTGGTTTGATTCCTAGTCAGGGCACATGCCTGGGTTATAGGGTGGGTCCCCTATTAGGGGCATATGAGAGGCAACATATCGATGCTTCTCTTGCACAATGGTGTTTCCTTACGTCTCTTTCTCCCTTCCTCCCACCCTCTCTAAAAATAAACAAATAAAATCTTAAAAAGAAAACACCTCTGGAAATAGGGATTTACTTGGTCTGAGTGTGGCCTAGGCATCAGTATTAGTTTAAACTCTCCAGGTGGCTCTAGAGCACCCAAGGCAGTCAGGCTCTGCATTAGGGATATTAATAGTGAATTAAGCCTTAACCCTGGGGAATGCCTTGGAGAGCTTTGGGTCATGCCAAAGGACTGCATCTCTCTGGCAGAAGACACTGGAGAAAGCTAGGAGTCAGTGTGGTGCAGTAGTTGTGGAAATGGACTGGGGTAGGCAGACAGGAAGCTCTAATTGTCCCCAATTCTAAGTATATTAGCTACCACCTTCTGTGTACACAAGCTGCCCACGTTTAAAATAAAATTTTGAGAAACTGCTCCAGAAAGCCAAAAATCTCTTATGACACCCCCAGTTACAGAATTAAAGGTACAAGATTAGCTACCCTGCCAGAGTCCCCTTACCCCCCAAAGTCAAGTGTGTAGACCTTTGGGGTGTCCCTGGCATCATTCTGCCTGATGAGCCATGCCTGACTCCCCTGTACCCATGGTGAGGGGGATGGAACAGACATTTCCATCTTTGCTACTGCAGTGTTTTCTCCCAGCTGGTTGTAGGAGGCAGATTCTCTTCATCTTTCCAGTGAGGAAATGTTCTGGCCAATCACAAGAAGCCAACTTGAGACTGCAAATGTGAGGATGAGATGGCAAAATCTGTTTTTGGAGCTGTAAGAGACACCCTCTCCATGCACAGAGCTGCCCCAGAAAACTTGTTGTCAGGCGGGCACTGGCAGCTGTTCACAGCCCAGGGGTGGGTGGGGGTGTCAGAGGCTGCTGGTGGCCTGCATCTCTGCACCCAAAATTCTACATCTTCCTTTACCATGGCCCAGATTCTGAACAAACACGATGCGGGGTTTCTCTTGAAACTTTCATTGTGGAGGAACCAGGAGAGGAGAATGCTCAGGGAAAAGCAAGGGCTGCAGAAGGCAAGGTAAAGGATTGGAAATCCAATCCCCAACACTTTGACTCCTGTCCTGTCTTCTTTGACTTGGGCATATGACAGAGACTCCTTGAACCTCAGTTTCCTCATTTGTAAAACGGGGTACTAGATGCTGTCTGAAAATCCTTCAGGGTCTGCAAATCCTGAGTTTATGATAAGGAAGGGTGGGGCCACCAGCCTGCTTTGCTTTTGCCGGCAACTAGTCATTTGAGGCCGATGGAGTGTTTATGACTCCCTTGTTTTGTTTTGTTTGTTCTTTAAATTTAAAATGCCTTTATTAACAACAATTAGGCTGTTCATTCCTTTGTCCTCTTCCTCATTGGTTTCTTGGACACAGTTCACCTAGACACTGCCTCAGTCTAGCAAGTTTTGGCTTTCCTTCTTGGTTGGCTCAAGCTATTGGTGTTTTGAGAACAAATATGACCCTCTCTCATCTTAAGAACAAGAGATACTCCCTTCCCACCTTGTCCTTTTCTGCTGCCTCCCCCCACCCATCATTGTTATTCTAGGAGTATAAACACTGGGGAGGAGGCCTGAAGTGTGTGACAGGCAGCCAAGCCAAGTCCCCGATCTCCTTCCCACTGTGTTAATTCCGGTACATTACACAGAGACATATTCTGCACTTTGCAGGTATAGAGGCTGAGTCCGCTTCCGTTTGTGTTCTTCCCTTCTGCCCTATCTCCCTCCTCCCTCTCCCTCCTCCTTTCTTCCACTGCTGTTTACTGATCCCCTAAGTCGTGATGACGTACCAGGCAATGAGCCAAGTGCCAGGGCCCCGAATTCATCACGGGGTGGATTAAAAAGCCCTGCTCTAAAGGAGTCTCCTGGGGACAGATGTGGAAATAAACAAACAGTGACAGTACAGTGACAATACAGCGCCCCGAGGGCTCCCGCGGAAATGAGCACAGGCTGTTTGGAAAGTCCCCAGGAGGACCGTGACCCAGGGGGATGACTTGTGGGTGCCCCACGCCCCCGTGCCCCCGTAACAGATTGCAGAGGGGGCGGTGCGGGGGAGGTACAGCTGCAGACAACATTGCGCCCAGCCGGCGCAGCCTTTGCCGCAGTGAGGCGGGATGCCGCCTCCGACTGCATCCCTGGACGAATCACCGCTGCCTCCAGCCCACTGCGGCGCTCCGGACCCAGCCCTCCCGCTCATGCCCTCCCGAGCATCACCACCTCCTCTTCCCACCCGGGGCTCCTGCCCTCGGGTTGTAGCCCTTGACCCTTTGCCTTCTGCTTGCCCAGGGATCTGGCTCCCAGACTTTCTGCCCGCAGCACTGATCCGTGGCTGGAGTGAGACCAAAGGGATGCGGTACCTGCCTCCCACCCCCGCTCCCTGTGATGCTATGGCCCAGACGCAGTGTTCTGTGCATCAGGAAAGTTGCACAGGGAAAAAGGAGAAATACAAATGGTGAGACATGACTCAGGATTCCTGAAGCAGCTAAGACACTGTGCAGAGAGTTCACTCCAGAAGGAGAGGTGGGAGGCAAGAAGCCTTGGGAGTTTCTAAGTCTCAAACACAGGGGTTTTACCCCAGCACTTAGCTTGAAATTCTGCAGGAAAGTAGAAATGAAGTTATAATGAATAGCTCTAAGAATATCAAACTGGTGTATGCGGATGAAAATTCACACCAAGCAAGTGATCCCCAAGAAAGAAAGAAAGAAGGAAGGAAAGAAGGAAAGGAAAGGAAAGAAAAATGAGATCCCAAAGCCTCGAGCATTCAAGGACTAATCACTCTGCTGGGCAAAGGCCAAATGCCTTAACCCCACTGGTTTTTCCAAATGACCTTTTTGAAAGAAATGCTGGCGGCTGGATGGAAATGAAAAGCAGCAAATAGGGCCATCTGTCTGAAACCGCCAAAGGATCCATCTTGATAAAGCCACTCCCAGCTCCTCCTGGGGCTGCAGACAGGGTCACCAGGTTCTGCAGAAGGCCCTGCAGTGGGTGGAGTCTGTCCTAGTCGGGTGAAGAAATGGTGCTTCCCTCAGCCGATTGAATGGAAGAGCTGCCTCAGGCCTCCCTGCAGTTTTTGCAAGTTGGTGGTGATTTGTTCAGCAAAGCATCTGACTTGGGATCCCAGGTGATAAAAGGGCAGTGGGAAGACTTCTTTTCTTTCTCTTGTCCATACCAGTTTGCTTCCAGATGGGGAAAAGGCTGTCCTTCCATCATATAGAAGCCAAAGTCATGCTCCTGGAACCTAAGTCACATCCCTCCAATGAGTTCCCATCCAAAGTCGTGAGGAAACCTGAAATGCCCTCTACCATAGGTCCTGTTATTTCTCACCTTCTCCTCTTCCATTCTCTCCTCTTCCTTCCTCTGCTGCAGACACAATCGCCATCTCCCTGAACACATCAGGTACACCCTACCTCAGGACCTTTCCACATGCAGTACCTTGAACCTGGAATGCTCCTTCTCAAGATATTTATTTCGTTGTACATCTCCCCAAACAACATTCTATCCAAAATAGCATCTTGTCCACAGCACCTCTACTCACTAGCTTTGTAAACCTCCTTACTGTTTTTATGTCCTCATTGCATGTTGATCTATCTGTTTACCATGTACCTTCCCTAGAACCTGAGTTCCCTATGGGCAAGAACTTTTTCCTTGTGGGCTCTCCTCTTCCCAATGCCTGGCATAGTATAGGTGCTCAATAAGTATTTCTGGAAAGAATGAGGTTGGGATAGGCCAAGGAATTTGCTCAACTTCACGTAGTCAGTTAGTAGAATAGCCAGGAGCTGAACCCCCATTACCTTCTCCTGACCTAGAACTTTTCAGTATCTCATGCTCAAGTTAGTTATTTGGAAATGATCTCAGAATGAAATCAGACTGGACAATGGCCACTGAGAAAGCCAGGCACCTTTTCAAGGTGCAGTTTTTAGGGTATTCACATTTCTGGAATGTTACTATTTATGAAAGTAATAAGTTCAATGGATGTTGAGTATGTAGTACATGATGTAGTGCCAACCTTTGGTCTTTCCTGACATTTCTTCTTTAATCACCTTTGAAGGCTTGGATGGAAGGTGAAGTGTATAGAGTTTAGGGCCTTTGTACTGAAGCTCATCCTATCCATTAAGGCTGGAGGTATTTCTGGAAGAGTAAGTCCTGCCAACTGAACTCGGAATCGTAAGTTCTGTATTGAGGTGTTGGAATGTGGCTGTCAGTCATTTGGGCAAAAATGGGCCTTCTAAAGTGGTTCAGTATTCATGTGGCCATTTTTTTTGTGTGTGTGTGTGGCCATAACAACTAGTCCCTTTTCTTGGCAGTTATTTATTTTTTCTTCTAGGTTTTAATGTTGTAAAAAAATGTCCAAAATTTCAGTAGAGCTAGTATTTTTAAAAATAGTGTGATGCCAAGAAATAATTCCCAGATTTGGAGGCAGAAAAACTGGGTTTGTGTTTTTATTGTTCTACAGGCCAACCCTGTGACCTGCTTTGTATTCCATGAACAGGTAGGATGCTGCTCTCTACCTGAAGCACTGCGATGAGGGTCAAATGAGGCAGTGTGGAATAAAGTACTTTTAGGTGGTACAGCACTGGGTACTTGAGTACTAAGCATGATGCCCTTAGAAAAAATATTATAAGGACCCTGGCTGAGTAGCTCAGTTGGTTGGAAAAAATATTATAAGGAAAATTGAGAATGGAAGTCCATGTTTTGGAGGTTACAGCCAGGGTGGATGCTATGTACAAAATACAGTGCTCTGGGCACATTAAGAAAGGGCTTAAGATCTAAAATGGAAAATTTATAGGTATCAACAGTCAGGTCTGAAATGACCCAGGGACTACAAGGGAATGTGATCAGTGAACAGACTGTGATGGCTGAATCACAGGGCTGGAACCAGTGAGAATTGGAGTGATCAGACAAGTGGATGACATTTGATCAAATTGAGATGCAGCAGAGTGGAAGGATGGAAGGAAGAGTAGGGCTGGGGCTGGTTCCTATCTTCCTCCCTTCTTTCATTCAGTAAATACAGCTGGCCGTCCATAACCATGGGTTCTGCATCCTTGGGTTCAGCCAATCTCAGGTCAAAAGTATTCCAAAAAAGGTTAAATTTTTGTGGATGTGTGCTGTGTAGTTAAGGCTGAGATGATTGTATCTGTACTCAATATGTACAGACATTTTCTTCCTGTCATTATTTCCTAAACAATACAATATAATAACTATTTACAGAGCATTTCCATTGGTATAATACATTAGGTATCATAAGTGACCTAGAGATGATTAAGAGTATACAGGAGGATTTGCATGGGCTATATATAAATAGTATCCCATTTTATATAAGGGACTTGAGAATTCTTGGATTTTGTTATCCAGGATGGTCTTGAAACAAATTCCTAGTGGATGCTGAGGAACAACTGCATTATTGAACTCTGACCAGGTGCTAGGCATAGTCTTTTCATCACCTCCAGGAAACTGTCCCCAGATAACTGATGAATAGCCAAGTCCTTCGTGTAAGTGGGCTGATATTGGAACACCCTTCTTTTCCCCAACCAACACTTAACTTGGAGCAGCTGAGTAAAGAAGTAGGGGATTTGAACTCCTGAACACCTAGAAAAGCATGTAATTTTCTTTATATGGAAACCTGTTGCAGGTTTCTATGGAGGGAGAAGAATTGGGTTTTCTGGGGCTTTCTTTGGAGATTAGAATACATCCAACAAATCTGAAATGGCAGAATTGGGCCAAATAAAATATCAGCATATTTTTATATCTGGGTATTTTTATTATTTTTTAATTTTAATTTTTAATTACAGTTTACTTTCATAAAATATCTACAGTTACTCTTTTATTATCCATAACCTTTTCTGTTTCCTGCCAGTTGTGTGCCCCCGTGTTTGTTTTAATCAATAAGCCACTAGGGGATGGACAGTCTGTTTTCCTAGCCACCTAGGAAACACCTAGTCACTATGTAAAGAAGCACATAGAAAATATTGTCTAATGACAATATGTTTTTTCTAACATACTAACTATAAAATAGCTTTCAAATGCCTGAAGTTTTTAATCATTCATTGAATATTTATATGGCACTTAGGGTATTCTCCTTTGGGGATATAATGCCATCTACCTTATTTTTACCATCTGGGTCCCTAATAATAGTTCTTCATAACTCTATGATGATATAAGTCCTGATATTGAAACTCCTGATAAGAGGTGCTTGGAAAGAAACAGATACGATAACAAAAGGCAGACTCTGTTTGTATTGAATGGGTAGATGAAAGATAGAATATTAGTCAGATATTGCTATATAACAAATCAGCTCAAAACCCAGTAGTTTCAAATATTTTTTCCCTTGTTTATGTGTCATTGGTTGGATGATCTAAGTTGGGTTCAGATGGGTTTGGCTTAAAGTTGCCAATTGGGTCTCTCTATATCTGTACACATCTTTTTACTTGGTTCAGCAAACCAGATTGGGTGGATAATCAGAGCATGAAAGTGCAAACCCAACTAAGCAAGTTCATGTCAAGTCTTCATTGAACCATGTTTACTAACATTTCATAAACCAAGTCACATTGCCACACTTATTATCAATGAAGAAGGGGAGTATATTCTATCCCTAGTGGAAGGAATTGAAAAGGACATGGTTACAGAGAGGTGAAGCACTACTAGCAATAATGCAAAATGAACTTACTTACTGTATTTGGAATGTTTCTGTAATATGAGAACATAACATTATTTCACCTTCCCAATGTTCTAACTCATTAGAATCAGTTAATTCATGGATTAGGCTGCTCTAGCTGCATTTGGAACTATTTCCCAGTGAAAACCTTTTTGGTTGTTGATTAATTGGCAAATGCTAAATCAGAAGCATTGCTAGACGTAGAATCAAATAGGCTTGTGTTTGAATCCTAGTGGCACCAATTATTATCTGTGTATCTTTGGTCATTTAACCTCCTTAAGCCTCCACTTCCTCATCTATAAAATAAGAGTAATAAATCATGCAATATTTATCTTGTAGGATTGTTATAAAGATCAAATTAAATGAGATCATGTGTTTGAAAGTGTTCTATGAATTGGAAAGAACTGAATATGCATGGTAGCATTATTATTGTGCAAAGATCACAAAGCCTTCTGACAAGTACTATTTGTAATGATGATTTTAGAAGTCCAGCTTCTTATCTAATTCCACTGACTTGGTGACTTGCATTATTGCTGCCTTGCCTCTTTGGGCATTATTATGCCCCTTAAGCCTTGTGTCTGAGGTAGCCAAAATGAATTACACAGCATGAGGTGAGGGTGGGATAGTCACAGTGGAATGACCAAGAAAGAGCAATGGAAGAGGTGGTAAAGCCAAGAAGAAATTCAGCCCACTTCTTGTTCTGATGAACATCAGTTCTGCCATCAGGGGTCTTTCTAGGGTCTCAGAGCATGGAATTTTGAAGTCAACATTTTTTGTTGGTGTTTTAAATTTCTTCCTGGTTGTTTTCCAGTTTCTGTGGAGGTTGGCACAAGCTATCGAATCCAAGGCCAATGAATACAGAATAATGTACAGCTTTGAACAGTGCCAGTGGATTCCTTTGCTTAGCTTTCATTTCAGTGATAAAATTCTTGATTTTCATGAATGCACTTAAAAATACATACTTATTTAACAACCTTAGCAGTCTACAAGATACATATTCATATCTGGCATACCATCTGTTCTGTCTATTGGAGTAAATTGGTTTCTAGGTGTACCCCATCCCACCTCTTCTAGAAGGTAGCCTGGGGAGTCCAGATGGCTTCTGGCATTTCCCTGGCCACACCAGTACCTGGGCTCAGGTCCAGGAAGTAGTTTGAGATTAAGGATGAGCATCACACCAAATGGGTTAAGGTTGGATCTTAAGTATGATTTGACTTTTCAGGCTGTATCTGAAGGGAGAAGGAAAAGCCATGGGATATGTATTGTGATTTCTTAGGGGCAAAAGTCACTACTGAGTGGGTTTCTCCCCCATGCAACTATTTAAGCAAGGCCTAAATGCAATACGATAATCTCAGGTTTTTTAAGAAGAAATATCCCACATCACATCCAAGGTAGGTATAGGATCAAAATATGAGCTTAAAATAAAGCAAACAAACAAGGGAAACACAAACTCAAAAGTTAAACCAAAATTAATGAGGTGTGGTGGTGGCAGTAGATAGAATCAACATCTCTTACTTCCAACCTGAACTTTGTCTCTAACTACCTATGAAGTCTTAAGCAAATCATTTTACTGATCTGTGCCTCAGTTTCTTTATCTGTGACAGAAGTGTATTAGACCAGATTTCCTTAAAGGCCCATCCAGCTTTGTCATCTAAAACTTTTATGACCTCCCTACCCTTATTGGTAAAATGAAGAAATTAAACCACTTTACTTAGAAGGAACTAACTCTTTCATCCCATGATATATTTTCTGATATGAGAAAAATGGAATTGCACTGGGTTCCATGCAAGCCCTGTTGGCCATATGTGTTCTTTGGCAAGAATTTAGGAATAGGAGATGGAAAGGAAGACAGAAGAGATGTGGGCTTTTTCCCATTGGCATTAAAGTGAATGTTTAGTTTACAATGACCAAAATAAAAATAAAACAAAGGAGTCTGCATGTGAACATTTTTCACGTAAATAGACAACATCCCATTATTGACACTAGTCAGAGAGTGCATTATGCAAAAGTGCATTTTTCATCAGACGGATACCATTTGGAGAGCAAATGCATGTTTCTAGCAAAACCCTATGCCTAGTGATGTTTTTCTTAGCATGGAGGTTTTAGAACTGGGAGAAAGGTTATGCAGAAGAGTGCATTCAGAGATTAAACATGTTTGTGTTGCTCATCTTTCAAGACCACAAAATTATCAGTAATAACTTCAGTTACTCTGATTCTTCCAGTATAGGAATCCAGACAGCTCACAGCTACTGCTGGAGCCTGAGGATTAATGAGCGTCCTCTGCACCTTGGGGTGTTCATTGTTTTTACTTCCCTTTCTTTCCTAAAATCTTTCATCTAGTACATCACCCTCTGCTCTGTTTGGACGGCACTGATAGGAAATAATGCATTCACTTATGGGGTTTTGAATTTATAGCTTCTTTTCTAGGCTGAGTCTATGTCAAAATGGTCTGTGTATATATCAGTCTATTTGGTGGTGGAAAGATGAAAATTGTGTAAGCTAAACAACTTGTGGAGTGCCTTTTTAAAGTTACAAGTAGATGTTAGTTGTTATAAATTCCTGTGGACCAATGTAGCCTTAGCTTGCTCCTCTTAAATGGCATCTCAGTATGCAAGGACACAAGTGCAAGTAATTTACATAGAAGGTGATGTCAACAAGCCCACAGAGAAGTGAGGAAGTGAGACAGGCAGAGGCAGGCATGGGTTTTGCCAGAAACATCATCAAACAAATTAAGCTCAATCCCACTGGGAAACTTTAAGAACCCGGATAGAGAACATGTCCCAGAGTTATCCCAAGGGATCCAGGAAGCTGAGGTACTTGTCCGTGAACCCCTGCCAGTCATTGGTTGAGGGCTGCCTCAAAGGGATGTTAACTACCCTTTGTACTAATGTTGTAGTAAGGCAGAAGCATGAGAGTAAGCCCTCAGAAGTAGGAATTCAGGTAGGGGAGCATTATAATGGTAATATCTGAAGGGATATGGGCAGGGCCCCACCTATACTTGATACAAATAGACGTGTTAAGGAGACTACCTATAACAAATAGATATATGTAGGTGAAAGTATTAGAATTCCCCACTCAAAATTAAATAATAAAGGAATAATAATTGTTCAAAACTGAAATATCTAAATATTGTGTTGGCTTTAGATAAAGCTTGGTCCAGGCTCTTCAATGCTTTTGACAACTGGTTTCTTTTCTGTATTTCGTTGCCCCACTTTTTATGTGTTGACTCCCTCAGTAGTTTCTATCTTCATGGTTTTCATGGTTGCAAAATAGCTAATAGTGAGTAGTTCCTTGTGACCATATTTTCTAGGTTCAACGTTCAACCAAGAAAAGAAAGTCTGTTTTCCAAATAGGTTAAACAAGTCCTAGAATTAAGTGTTTGGGACTATGATTGATTACCACCTTTAAACCAATCACTATATCTAGGGGCTTTAAGTCTATCAAGACTAACTTCTGTGTTTTTGGAGGTTGGGAGAATGGCAACTTTAACTCAAAACACATGGCTGAGAAATTTAGTCTGTTGGGTCAGGGATAGGAAGTAGTTAATAGTATGGTCCTTAAATCTAATAGTAGAGGTATTTGATAACCTTAAACAAAGGAGCTAAATCAATAATATTGTATTTCAGCTCCCAGATGTCAGAATCCAGCCAAATGTTCAGGGAAGTGAGAAAAGGATTCACCAGGTGGTAAGGGAGAGAGGGGAGGCAGGAAGAAAAAAAGTAATGGCAAAAAGCGTAGGTACCAACAGCCACACCAGGGAGCTGAATTCAGACTGTATCTTTGACAACACTAATGCTGGGTAATATTTATTTAGCTGAGTCTAATAAGCAGAGTAAAAAGTCTCATCTCTCAAACTGGCACAGCAAGGGGCCACAGCAGCCAGGGTACTGATAATTAACAGTGAAATGCCTGGCATGGTCTCTCCCTGGAACATCCCAAAGAAATGTCTGGGACTGCTGGGCAAATTCGTTTTCCTCTTGTCAGCTGGGCTATGGATGGAGATTGCTGCGGAAAATGATTGGAGCAGCCAGCCAAAGGCAGAACAAAATGGCTGCTCTGAGCAGGCAGGCTTTGCTGAGGAGAGCAAACCACCTCTTACTTGTGAAAGATCACATACACATTTTGCATTTTCAATATCCATAAATGTAGATCAGTACAGCCAAAGGGGACTTATATCATTTTCAGTTCACAAGTGCAGCATTTGAAACAGTAGTTGCGGAATCAAAGAATGTTAAAACTCAACAAACCCTGGAGACTATGTGGTTCAACCATATGAAATTGAGTACAGATGAGTGGCTTGCCTAAACTCATGGTGAGTTCATTGTAGAGTTGATGCAACAACTCAACACTCCTGTGCACCAGTTCAATGTTTAAGATCTAACCTGAACATAGATCTTGTTTCCCTTTTATAGCTGAGTCACTTGGTGGAATTCATATAGCACATCAGTAGAAGATGAAAAACTCTAATCTTATTCAGCACTGTCTATGAATAATTCTGGAAACCTTTCTAGTTAGCTAATAATAGTGATGGTAGGGATGATAGATAATAATTATTTAGCTTTAAAGATATACCAGGCACTGTGCTAAGTAATTTGCATGTATTATTATTTTGAATTTTAATCCTTATAAACTCTTTGATGTGAGTACCATTCTGATTGTATGTTGGAGGAAATTGAGATTTACAGGTTTTATGAACTTGCCTAAGAACACACAATTAGTAAATGGTGGAACCAGTATCTGATCTCACATGGTCTCATTCAGAAGTCAAGACTATGCCTGAAACCACTACTAACTTTAGCTTTTCCTTCTCAACCCTGCTAGTGTCTAGATGACTTCCACTTAATTTTGCCTCTCTACAAAGAAATTCTACATCCTGAGTGATCCAGTGTCCTTTCTTTTATCTCTAACCAAAAAAGTAGTAAGTTTATTGTACTTTGTAGAATTGCTGTTAAGAATTTGGAGATTCAGTTTTTTTTTTAGAGGATCACAAAGCATTACGTTTACATATTTAAAGACAATTTTCCAAAATGTCAGTTCAAAATAGAGGTTTATCAGGATTTGAAAATGAAATAATTTTCTCTTATTGCTGACTATGAGCTGTCAAGAATGTGCAAGTTGTATTCCAGAATTAGAACATTGTGGGGGCATCTGACCCCACCTAAGGAATCCCTGCCAATCTCATTTCCCCACCTCTGATCTGCATGACTTCCAATTCTCCTTCCTCCAGTTTCTCCAGATGGCAGACATCTTTCAGCCTCCTGGCTCCTGCAACTTCTTCTTACTGAACTGAAGCCAATTCCTGAAATCAAACTTCCTCCTCTTCAATGGGGTGTGCATAGCTTCTACAAGGATGAGGCCATTTGACTCTGCTGCCTGTTATCTTCTCTTGTTAATGTCCTTATTTGACCTCATTTTTTCTCAGTTGGTCCCCACAGAGGCTGATCATTGGCTTGACTTGCATCTCCTTTCCCTGTTGGTCACCTTCTCATCTTAATTCTTCTTTCCTCAACTTAGTCATTAATATACCACTCTTCTCTACTCTCAGGCATTATTATAACTTAGGACAAGTGAACTAACTCTGATATTTTAAACTTCAAGCAGTTTTGCCAATTACATAATCATAGAGTGGGCTCATGGATGGCCAAAAAGTTGATTGTTTATCCACAGGAGTATTGGATGAAATTGCTTAGCATGGAGGAGGAACCCATTGCAAAAAAATGGATGATTAAGGCAGAGGCAAGGACCACATGGAATATAACTGAGTCTAGTTTGTCCTTTTCTGTTTCTATCTTTTTCTAGCCTATCTTAGCTTGGAAAGACCTACATTTGCCTCTTGTTTTCTACCTTTAAGCAATCACTGTCATATGATATAATCTAAGCTTTTTTTTTACATTATTAGTAAACAATTGCCATGCTCCTGCCTTCTAGAAATTTTTAACCTACCTGAATATTTATGAGATGCATAATTGAGCATTTTCCGAAAGTATGAAGAATCAATTAATAAAGGCTTTTACTGCTCATTGAGATCACTTTAAAAACAAACAAATATTTCTTCTACTGAATCTTCTGTTTTATATCCTCCATGTGAGTATTTCTTACTTTCTCTCTACATCAGTGTTTATATTTTAATTTATTATCTTATTTTTTATTTATTTTATATTGAGTCTCAAGGAAATCTATGAGATATCTCTCCTTGGTAAAATGTCCAAATATCTCACACACACACACACACACACACACACACACGCATGCACGCACGCACACACACGCACACATTGGCCAAATCTCAAAGTGTTCATTGATGTTCGCACCCACAGAAATCCATTTCTCACACTGCTGCTGTCAGACTAATGAGATCATTTTACCTTCCTAGTCCCTGCCATCTCTAGAATACAAAACAAAGTTCAAAGTTTTTCATTACTACTGCTCAAATTGCTTATTTTCCCATTCATCTCCAAACAATGTTTTCGGTATTCTTATCTCTTCGTGCCTTTGCTCAGGCTCTTCTCTTGACCTGGAATAATTTTACCTCATTCTCTATCTTAAAGAATCATATACCTTTCCCAATTTCACTAATGCCACTTTCTGTGAATCCTTCTATCACCTCATCTGACATAAATGACACAAACACAATAGGATTCATCTCTTCTTTCTTTTCCTTACAACTCCTTGAGGATTTTCTCTTTAATACTGTTTAGGAGCATGTAAATCTTAAGATTAAAAAAAAATAATTTTGTAAAGATTTCTGTTTGCCTCATATTATTCATTTATAAATAACAATAGTACCTAATTTTCTTTTGATAACAATAACACTCAATTGATATAAGTGATGATTTATGCTTGATGTCATAATGAATGAATTTATAGTAATTTTCCAGCTAGGGACAATAACTTATAGAGAATTGAATTAAATGAATTCACTAATATGATAACAAATCAAAAGTAAGAATAAACAAATTGTTACCACATACAATAAAGTCATAAATATTTGTGAAATTGTAGGAGTTGGAATAAAATCTTTATATGTTTATTTACAAAAAAGAGTAATAAACAATAGTGGAAATTTAAATTTAATGTGCTAATATTAGGTGCTAGGCATTGATCCAGCTATTGGGGCATAGTAGTGAATGATGCAGATAGAGCCCCTGCTCTCATAGAATTTTTTTTTTAGAGTTTGAAGTTAAAAAGAGTTCACTAGAGTTTAATACAGGCATTCAAGAAGGGGGAAGAATATTCAAGATTTTTCCTGGAGAGGGGTGTAGACTTCTCACAAGAGCATCATTGGTCATATTGTGTCCTTATATCAGCTTTTTGTTTCTGATCATGGCAGCTTGGGATGTGTCTTAATATGCTAATATATTATAATGAATGAATAATGAGGCTAGGGGTTACAGCAAGATGAAATTAGTTGCATGTTGAATCAAGCTGGTCTGCTGGTTCTAAGCCATAAATCCATTGGGGGTTGGTCTTATGCTATAGCACTTTCTTTATATTGGGAGTATGAAGCCTAGAGCTAAGTTTTAGAAAATAGATATTTACAAATATTGAGTATTTGGAAGAACATTACTTTGAGAAATGAGGTTGCGAATGACTGGGGGAGAGGGAAAGAACATTATTAATTTTTTCATTGGGAGAGCATAAAAGCATGTCTGATATTTGAATTGAAACCTGAAAGGTAAGAAGGTGCTGGCCAGGTAAAGAAAGATGAGGGGAAGAGAAAGTCAAGCAGAGGGTATAGCAAGTGTAAAGACCCTGAGGTGGGAGCTCACTAAAGCAAAGATAAGCCAGTGGGGGCTGGGAGAGATATGTTACTAGGTGAGGTCAGAGAGGAGTAAGTAGTTCAGAATTTATTTTCAATGACATAGATATTTCTAGCTCTGCAAAATCCTTGAGAGCAAACATACATGCCTATTGTGGCCCAGCACAGTGCTTGGCAAAATAATAAATGCTGTATTACAACCAAGTTATTTTGAGCATATTAAGATGCTTCTTATTGTAAACTAGAAGAAAGTTGTTTCCTAGTCTATGTAATGGATGCCCATTGTCACATTTGGCTAAGAAGAAATGTAGCCATTAAGTAACAACCCTTGAATTTTGATTTCCTCCAAGGACCATTGTGGGAATTTTATGAGCTCATAACAGTCCTACTTGTCCTGCAAGTTTCCATTCATTTCACTTTCTTCAATTCTGTCTTATCACTGAAATGGTTTGAAGCCTCAGGAGTTTTACAAGCTTCAATCTGCTCTTGGCTTTTTGCCTCCTGACATTCAATTTTCATACCTACTTTTATGAATTCAAGAATGGTACAGACTGGCTTCCTCTGAGAGCATTTTTTTTCTTTCAACACATTTCAATCATTACTTATTTAGAAGGTTGTATAAAACATATATGTTCAGCTTAAAGAATAATTACAAAGCAAATGTTTGTGTAACCTCTACTGAGGTTAAGAAATAGAATGGTACATTTTAGAAAGTGGGATTTTAGAACCGAAAGCAACCTTTAGATCTAGAATCACGTGGCTTGCACCAATTTTATACATGAAAAGGCTAAGGCTTAGAATTGGCAAGTATACAGGCCATACAACAGTTACTGACAGACAATTATGAAATCTAAACCAGCAGGCCCTGTAGAGATTAGGGTCTCAGTTTCTCAGATCAGGTTGTCTGGGCTCGGGGTAAACATTTTCAGTCGGAGTTGAGCGAGGAGGAGCTAATTTTCTCAAGAAGGGAAAATTGTTTCCCTTTCCAGAAGCTCTCATGAAAGTAACACTGATGGTCTACTCTTCATATGTGGTTGGATTTTTAGCATGGAGTTTTCTTTATTTCCCTTTTTTCTTTTATCACCTTGGTTCATGTTCAGAGTTAATTAATATTTTCTAAGTATCATAAGATTTTTGATGAGTAGTGAAATCAGAAGTGATTTGGAGCTTTATTTCAGCTTTTATTCCAAAGACAGTTTTATTTGAGGTGGGAGGCGTTATAATCATATGTGATCATTTCCCTAGTAGGGTTGAGATCTGGACCTGGGTGATTCTTTATCATTAGCATTGTTTTTCTCTCTCTCACACACACACTCACTCACTCATGTCAATGACCTAATTAACACTGGTACCTTGGAAATGCCAAAAGATGAGGACAAAAGTCACATAAACATCTGTATTTCTCCATGTAACATTTTGCTTACCATAAGAAACTTTCTTGACTCTCATAGGCAAGAGGATGGGCAACAGTTTTGGATTCCTAAGAATTAACTCAAAGGTAGAGAACTCAAATGTCTTCTATTCCAGGTAGAAAATGTAAGTTTAATGTACAGAGTTATTGGGGCCCATGGTTGGTGATTATTTGCCCAGTTGTAATACTGTGATATCATACAAAATATATATTTTTGTCTTTATCTCAGCTTCCTGACACAGAATTCCTTAAACTCTTGGCATTTCTGAGTAATGGTGTTAAGAAAAGCTTTTTTCATTATTCATAATAAGCCCCTTTAATTTTACCTGTGTTTATGCTAATGAGGTGACTCTTGGAGGATGGTGACTAGTTGCCAAAGAAACTAACCATGTGATCACAGGGTTGGAACTTTCAGCCCCTCCCCACCTCAAACTCCTGCCAAGGGAGAGAAGGTTGGAAGTTGGATTAATTTTTAATGGCCAGTTATTTAACCAATTGTGCCCACATAATGAAGTACCTATAAACATTTTATTTATTTATTTATAAGCTTTTATTTATTTATTTTTAGAGTGAGGAAAGGGGAGGGAGAAAGAGAGGGAGAAAAAAAGCTGATATGAGACAGAAGTATCAATCAGTTTTCTCTTGTACACACCCTAAACAGGCACTGAACCCAGAACCCAGGCATGTGTTCTGACCAAGAATTGCAACTGAGCCACACTGGTCAAAGCAAAGTATCCATAACCGTTTTAACTGAAGGGTCTGGAGAGCTTTCTGGTTGCTAAACATGTTGAAGTTCTGGGGAATTGCAAGCACAGAGAGGTCATGGAAGTACCAAGACTACCCATCCTGTCCATCACACCTTGCCCTAGGCTTCTTTTCCATTTGTTTTTTCCTTCTTTGTATCCTTCATTATAAATGAGTAAGGCATTTTCTTGAACTCTGTGAGTCATCCTACCAAATAATCAAAACTGAGAAGGGGTCATGGGAACATCTGACTTAGAGCCAATTTATTAGAAGTATAGTGAAAGCCTGAGACTTTGGCATATGAAGTGGGAAGCAGTCTTATGGAGATAAGCCCTTAACCTGTGAGGTTTGCACTAACTCCACGTATTTGTTGTCATAATTGAGTTAAACTGTAGAGCACTCAGTCAGTGTCCACTGAGAATTGAAGAATTGCTTGGTGTGGGGAAAAAAATGTACATTCAATGTCAGAAGTGAGTAGTAGAAGGAAACAGTTTTTAAAAAATTTTTCTTTATGAGCCTAAAGACATTGAAGCAGACTTCCGGCCAAGATGGAGGCGTAGGCAGACTCACTGTGCCTCTTCTCACAACCAAAATTAAGGACAACAAAGATTTAGAAACAAGAAAACAACCAGAACTCAGAAAATCAAACTGTTTGGAAGTCCAACAACGATTCATCCAGAACGGTAAGAAGGGTGGAGTCCTGGCAGGAAAAAGCGGAAGTGCGGTCGGGCACTCAGGCAGCAGCAGCTGGCAGCCCCCAGGTGCACAGGCGGCGACTAGCAGACCCGGGGCACGGGGCGGCAACTGTGCAGAACCAGTGAGGCCGCACAAGGCGGCTGGCTGACCAGGTGGTCCCACATTCACGCGCAGATAATCCAGGCAAAGGGGAAGCGGTGAAAGGAACTGGAATCTGAGAGTGAGTAAAGCAACCGCCATTATCTCCTCTCAGACCCCGCCCCCACATACAGTGTCACTACCCAGCGACTGGGCTGTCCCACCCTGGGGAACACCTGAGGCTCCACCCCTCACTACCTAACAGCTGCGACTAGACAAAACAAACAAACAAACAAAAAAATCCAGAAATGAAAATGGCTCAAACCGGAGAACAAATCAAAGCCCCAGAGCCAATTTATCTAAGCGATGAAGAGACTGCCAACCTATCAGATGCACAATTCAAAACCCTGGTGATCAGGATGCTTACAGAATTGGTTGATTTTGCTCACAAATTAGATTTTGCTCACAAAATGAAGGCTGCAATAAGTGAAATGAAGAAAGATGCATGGGGAACCAACAGAGATGGGAGGAAAGCTTGGACTCAAATCAATGGAGTGGACCAGAAGGAAGAAAGAAACAACCAAACAAAAAAAACAAGGAAGAAACAAGAATTCAAAAAAATGAGGAGAGGCTTAGGAACCTCCAGGACATCTTTAAATATCCCAACATCAGAATTATAGGGGTACCAGAAGGGGAAGAAGAAGAGCAACCAGTGGAAAACTTATTTGAACAAATAATAAAGGAGAACTTCCCCAATCTGGCAAAGGAAATAGTCTTCTAGGAAGTCCAGGAAGCTCAGAGAGTCCCAAAGAAGTTGGACCCAAAGAGGAAGATGATAAGGCACATTATCATTACATTAGCCAAGATTAAAATGAAGGAGAGCTTTCTAGAAGCAGCAAGGGATAAAGGCAGAGTCACCTACAAAGGAGTTCCCATCAGACTGTCAGTGGATTTCTCAAAAGAGACCTTGCAGGCAAGAAGAGGCTGGAAAGAGGTATTCCAAGTCATGAAAATCAAAGGCCTACATCCAAGATTGCTCTATCCAGCAAAGCTGTCATTTAGAATGGAAAGGAAGATAAAGTGCTTCTCAGATAAGGTCAAGTTAAAGGAGTTCATCATCACCAAGCCCTTATTATATGAAATGTTAAAGGGACTTATCTAAGAAAAAGAAGATAAAAAATATGAACAGTAAAAAGACAGCAAACTCACAGGTATTAAC
>PVKU01009944.1:0-10354 GCA_004027475.1 Anoura caudifer | reverse complement strand
AGAGGGGGACAAGGTACAGAGAACAAGTAGCATAGATGGTGGGTAGAAAATAGAGAGTGGGAGGGCAAGAATAGTGTGGGAAATGTAGAAGCTAAAGAACTTATGACACATGGGCATGAACTAAAGGGGGGGAATGTGGGTGGGAGGGGTGTGCAGGGTGGAGGGTAATGAAGGGGGGAAAATGGGACAACTGTAATAGCATAATCAATAAAATATTATTAAAAAAAGACATTGAAGCATTTAAAAAATATCCCATGAAGACAAAAAAAAAATCAATTGTAGATAGAACAAAGTCCATAGTGACTGCTAAGCTAAAAATAAAAGGCCAAAGAGGGAAACAACAAGCATTTATCTGAGATTTTAAAAATAGCTATTTGGGAAGCACAGATTGAGACAGAAGCCCAAATAGTATTCTGATTAGGAGTCAAAGGCCAGGGGTATCTATGAGAAAGGGAAGGGGAACAATTACATCAATAGAAAGAACGCATTTCTATTGGTGCAGAGAAGCTAACATAGTGATACTAATTCTAAACAGAGTTTTTAATTTTTAATTTGATAGCCATCAGTCTGGTGGACATAATATCTGTTTTTTTATCTTTGAAAATGGTTATTTGGGACTTAGACTCAGTCCAAAGTTTGTTTTGCTCTGTTTTAATATTCCAAAAATTTGAGGCCTAAGATGTGCAAGGCAGTTCCTCTGGGATGGCAGCCCTGGTTCCATTTTAGAGTGGCTCTCATTATGTTTTACACCACTTCCTTCTAAATTTGCCATCTTGGAATCTTTTCACACAAGTTGGATCAAATTAAAATGGCTATAAACTTAGCATTGGTGAGGGGAACAGTTACAGAGTGAATGTACATTTGTTCAGGGTACTGGTGGTGGTAATGATGGTAAAGGCGTTGGTGAGTAGAATGGAACAATGTGGAGAAATTTGCTACAAAGCCACAAATCTCTTGGTAAACTAGTGTGATTTACCATTTCATCTCTCTATGCTTCATTTGGGTTATTTTTTTTCCCCAAGCTTTCTTTCTTTCTTTTTTTTTTTTTTTTTTAATTTTATTTTAATTGTTGTTCTTATACAGTCTTCTGTTTTCTACTCCCATCCCGTCCCTCCGCCCCAGCCCTCCCCAGCTCCCTTCCATTTCCACCCCCCCCCAGCTTTTGTCCATAGAGAGGAGAGGGATAGGAATATCCAGGGAAAAGGGGAAGGGATTAGAGCAACAAGTATGAAAGACATATGGACCCAAGCTTTCTTTCAGTTCACAAATTCTTTCTTCAGGTTTATCTGGTCTGCTGTTATAATCATTCATTACTTTTTGCATTGGCTATTGTATCTTTCAATTCTAGAATTTCATTTTTTTCTTTAAAAGTATATATTTATAGTCTTTCATCATATTTTTCAATTTTAATTTTTATATAACAAATATCTATTTTAAAGTCTGTTTCTTATATTCATATATAAGGAGACCCTGTGCTTCTCTGTCTGTTGTTCAAAGTTTTTGATGTTTCTTTTTAATGATTTTTCTATTTTTACCTTCTTTTTATGTAAGACATACATTTCATTTTATGTAAGACATTATATTTGAAAAAAATATTTGGAGAGGTTATTTCAACCTAGGATGATGTTATCTTCACTCTAAAGGAATTTTATTTCTGTCACGTGCCTGGGACCCCAGCAATTTGAAGTCACCATAATCCATTGTAGTGATTTAGATTATTTGGACAATCAGATGACTCAAGTGAAACTGTATGTGAGAGCCAGGTGACATTGATTCCAAGTTTTGTCTTACTGATGCACTGAGACCGACAAAAAACCTTTTCTTTCTGTGAAATGCACCTTCCTTATGGGCAAAAAGTGACACTAAATAATGGTTCACCTCCCTGGAATTCCAACTTCCCTGAATGTTTACTTCATTGTCTTATTTACCGTTTTATGCTTTCAAGATAACTTTTATTATTAGTTTTTAAAATATATTTTTCCATTTTTTCTGGTTTTCCTCAGTAATAACACTAATGCAAATTACCTAGTCTCCCATTGTTAGAGGTAGAAGTCTTGAGCTTGTGTGATTAACAAGCTAGTCACCAAAGTATGAACTTCAGAGGCTGGTTATACACTGGCTAAGAGAACAAGATCTGAACTGCCACCTCTTCAAACGTTGTCCTATTACCTATTTTTTGGTGATTACCTCATTTCACTCTGACAGCTACTTCCTACCCTCCTCCCAATTCCTTACTGAGCCACGCTCATGATGCAGAAGTCTCTGAACTAGACAAAAAAAAAGTCCATCCATCATCATCCTTCCTCTTCTGTTAAATATATATTTTAATATATAAATATATAATATATAAATATTTTAGGAAGGTTAATGTGTTTTGCTGAATGGCCAATAGAGAAGGTGTGAGATTTTGGAAAATGTATTATTTGCAATCCTGAAAACCAAGCCATTTTTCTATTGAAAAAATCAGGAGATGTCACCTCTTCAGAATCAGATGTGTTCTTTTTGTGAGGTTCAGCTGAAGATTCAATTTCTTTTCAACACATGCTTCCGATGAGTTTGAAAATTGGCATATCAGTCTTGGAGTGCTTGCAAAACTGGCTTTTTAAATTTTCTTGGCTTAAAATTCCTTAAATGCATGACAAAATTTTTTAGTAAAATTGAAGTATGAAATAAATACAGGAATACGTGTATATTAAATGTATAGCTGAATGAACTTTGGTGAACATATCCATGTAACTAGGACTCAAAAACAAAACTAAATCACTACCAGCACTCCAGATGCCTCTTTCATGTCCCCTTCTGAGTCACTTAACCCCTCAAGGGTAACCACTGTCCTGATCTCACACTATAGATGAATCTGCTTTTTTGAACTTTACAAATAGAATTATTTACTATATACTCTTGTGACTGATTGTTTACTTACTTTCTCTCAACACTATGTTTGTAGTGTGTATTAATATTGCATGCAGTTGTAAATCATTCATTCTTTTTTTAATAGTAGTCCATTGCATAAATATACCACAATTTCTTTATTCATTCTATTATTGATGGGTATGTGGATTCTTACAATTTTATAAACAGTGCTTTTACAAAAATTATTGTGCCTTCTTTTTTATCTTTCAGTAAACATAGATATCAGGAAATTCTTGACCTTTCATCTTTTAAGTTTTACCCCGTTCACTGGTACTTTTACCCAGATTCTTGTCCTTGATCTTTTAATTGGGACCAAATGCAGATGATTTCCATGACCTACATTGTGAATAAGCTGGAAGCACTTTGTTCAGCTGATTGTGGTCTTTTGTCTGAACCCTATCTCTAGAATCTAGTAGTTGAGTTGGATGTGTTTGATAAAAGGATGGAAAGACCTCCTTGGTAGAGTGCCTCAGTTTGGCTTAAACCCAGGTTCTGCACCCTGATTTCTGAACCTTGCTTTGTGGTTTCATCTGGTGAACCAAATTATATCTACTAGTTACTACAGATTTAGTGGAAGTTAATCTGTCATGTCCCAATTTAATCTTTTAATAATGTGAGAAAAGCCTTTTTTTTAAAAAATAGTTCCTTATGAGAATATTATTATAATTCTATTAGCTAATGACATCTGTGAGAATTTGAAAATGTCTGTACATGGGATCTTCAAATTGCTTAAAATCTGCTTGAATAGAAAAACTATACATTAGAACAAAAGATGCATAAGACAGGATATTATAATCAGTGTGAATTACTGTCATATATGCCTCGAAGCCAAATGGGGTGGTGACTTCAGACAAGTGTGTAACTTTTATTTTGTGATAAAGATAACAAAAGAAACAAACTCTGCTTTTCTGTACTCTGCCAAAATATCCCTAAGCATCCTCCCAGACCGTTGAAAAATGAGTCAGCTAAAGGACTTCAAAATAATTAAATTACAGTAATTGAAAATACATTTCATAAGAGAAATTAAATAGATTATTTGAGGTTACAGAGCATCTGCTAATGAATGTTTGCCTCAGCATGTACAGTTTTACTTTGTCTTCCCCAATTGTAGCATTTCTGAAACCCACTAATTTCTCCTTTCTGTGTAAATTCTGTATGTATTTCTAGTTATAGCTCCATAAGACCAGTGTTTACCACTTTCCCAGCCTTTGTGATATGTGTCATATTACCAGGGTTCAGTGAAGAAAAGAGAAACTACTCTAGATATGTCAAGCAGAAGGTGATTTAATACAGGGAAATAAGTGCTTACAAAATAGTGGGGAGAATGGAAGTAAAAGGTACTAGTGGAATTTTGGTTTTAATGTCAAAGTCAAAAAACAATGATTATCACATTTTCTACTCTTGTTGCCTCCATAATCACCTCACTCCCAAGAGACTGTTGACTACAGAATAAATCCCTGATTCTATTCTGGCACACACTGGAATCTCTCCAAGCTTACGAATCAGCTGCCTCTACTTCAGCGAGACTGCCTTCACTTCATTCTTCCTTACAAAACTCAGGCAACTGCACCTAATTGGCACAATATAATTCATATCCAGAATCAAAATAGCCAGGATGTCTAGAAAGTATAACGTTAAGACTTCTAATGTCTTGGGAAAAAACAGGAGGTTGAGAGAACTAACCCAAGGATATGCTACTTGTACTCACTTTATAAATTAAAGTTATTAAAGGAGACCTTATATTTATACTGTATATGAAAATCCAGGATCATTTGCCATTAACAGTAGGTATTTGTCAAAGTAGATGCAAGGACTTTTTTTTTGTCTCAAGTATTCCACAGGTATTTGTCCTCTCTGAGAGAACAAGTTAATTCTAAAAAGGCCCTTCTTCCAGGTTGTCCCCACACTGCATTGTTTTCCCATGCTACTGCCACCTACCCACTTTGTGTGAGCCAAAAGCCAATATTTGCAATTAGATTATAGGTCATGTCTGAAATAAAGCAGACCTCTACGCAAATTATCGTCGAGAACTTTTTCCCTTGGTGGAGGAAGGATAGGACCATGTGGACTCCTTGGTCCCACCCACAGTGCCCATTAATGCACTTTGGGAATGCTTTATTACCTATCAGCACCTTAAAGGTACTTTGATCTTTTTTTCTTAAGTTCTAGGATAGACCCCACATTTTAAAAATCCAACCTGATGTTACAAATTTAGGAAAGAAGAAAATCAGGAAAGATGACTCAGGGAATTTCAAGGAGTGAAACAAAGACCAACAGTCAGTTTAAAGCAGGGCCTTGTTGCCATTGTCTAGGGTGGAGCTTGGGGAACTTGGGGTCACTCATGTAGCTTGAGCCACAAGGCCTGGATAAGAGTTGTCCATTTAATCCAACTCCATTCCTGGTGCTTTGGGTCTATCCTTCTTGTTGTCAGCTGACCAAACCATGGTTCTCTGCCATGGGAACCATAGCTTTCTCCTTGTTTCCTCTACTTCACTTTGGTCAGCACATTCCTTAACTTCCCATCCCCAACTCTGCGTCATTTTTCTTCAGAGAAGTTACCATTACAAGTTTCATTACATGTTACTGTCTGCTTTTCAAAGAGCTCCCATTGGTTGAACAAATAACAATTGGGTGAATGAGGTGTCAGCCTTCTTGTTTCTGCCAGGCAAACCCTAGAAGGAAGTCTAAATTCAGCTCAGCATCACTTCAGACCTTACTATGTTTCACAGAATGTCAAATTCATCAAAGCTATAACAGAATGCACTTCAAACTCCAGGCTACTTATATCACACAGAGGCCTTAATATTGTTGTAAAGTCAATTTTGAGATAATATTGGTAGTTTCCTCTTTTGTGTTGAGGATGACTAATTGGATTGAGTCCTGGCTCCACCATATCCTGGATGGCAAGTCACTTTAATTCCCAGGGTCCCCTATAAAGTAGAGATGATTTATTTTTTTGCTTTATTCATCACTTATTGTGTGGGCCATAAAAAATGAGGCATTTATCCATATATTTCATCATTTAAAAAGTAATTTTATGAGTGGTAACCATGTGCAAGGTCTTTAAATGTCATCTTCTCAGTGTGGCTCTTTATAAACATCTTATGTGACATTTCAGTCCTGCCCTCCTCAATACTCTAATCCTCTTTCTCTGCTTTTATTTTTTCACAAGTGCTTTTCTTTTGCTAACCAAATATATATTTTATTGATTTATATTATTTATTATGGGTATCTATTTAATTTTGTATTATTCATCTACCTGCACTAGGCTTCAAACTCCATGAGAGGGATGGCTGGAATTTTTTTTTTTTTTTTTTTTTTTTTTGCTGTTGTCTCTCCAGGGCCTGGCACATGGTGAGCGCTTAATAAATCATGCTGAATGAATAAACAAATGTGCCATGCTCAGAGTACAAGTGCTGACATAAACCAGGCTACTGTATAAAACTCAGATTTGTTCTTGATTAGAGAAAACTTGCTGAAGAATGTGTATTCTGTACAGATGGCTGTACAGAAGGGCTGGAGTTAAGCTGAGAGAACAATGAGGAGGCCAGTACATAATCCAGGCAAAAAATGACAAAGTAAATTAATTCTATGTCTGTGAGTGAAGGAAGGGGAAATTAGAAAACATTGAGAAGATAGCATTGCAGGGCTTAGTGACTGCTTACATGTGGGGTGTGATGGGAAAGGTAAAATATACATCAGATCTCTAGGTTCTGAATTCGGCAGTTGAATGGATGGTGGTGATTCTTACTGAGATGGGGATACTGGAGTAGGAAATTGGTTGTTTGAAGGACAAGCTTGGGGAGAGAATTTGTTGTCAGGTGCCTGTGGGTCAATAGATATCCACCAGGAGATTGAGTATATAGCTCTGGGTTTAGAAGAGAAAGTTAGGCTGGGAATAAAGATTTGAGAGCTACAACCTTAGGTTCTAAGGGCAGCATGCAGAATGGGGAAAATGGAGGGCCAAGGAGTACACAATAGTTTAGGATAATTGCAGGAAAAGAAGAGCTGTGAAGATAGCTATGAGCAATTAGAAAAGCAGAAGAAAACCAGGGGAAATTTTTCAAAGTGGGAGAAACCAATAGCATCAGACGTCAGAGAGATACAAAGGATGAAAAATTTCCACTGGCCTTGACACATGGAGGGCCAGGTGACAGAATGGCCACTCTCACTTGAAATCTGAAGATCCTTCACTTGCATTCTTATCCTCTTTCCACAGATGGGACCACTGGGGAGTGCCTGATTACTCTAAAAAATGTCTTTTTTCACCTGTTCCATTTGAGACCCCAGAGTTCTGCACCATCGATGATGGAAAAGATTTTTATGTCCTTAAGGTCTGAGACTACTATGGTCTCATTATGTCAAATACCCACAATTCACTTTCTTTTATTAACGAACACGGTGTTCCTGAAAGTTCTGGACTTGAGAGCCAGAAATCCTAGTCTGATCTAGCTTAATATCTGTTTTACTAAAGGGTCACCTTGAACAACACATGGATTTTTTTCAATTCAGTTGTCCTCATCTATAAAATTGCAGAGTTGTTCTCAGTCAGGTCCCTGGAAAGTATGTGAGTGATCTTTTAGCCTTAATAATATGAATTAATAAAATTCACAATAGGCATTTATTAAAGATCCTGCAAGTATCCAATTTCCATTCCTTTCCAAAGATAATTGTGTTGTTGGACCTATTCCAATTCTTCTATATACTCTTTAAAGCACATAGACACCTCAACAGTACACAGATCTGTGGAATATGATCATGACTAGTGCTGCAGAACATTTAAGAAGCTAGAACAAAATACAGACTCCTCTATATCTCTGTCATAGGCTGCTGGCTATTTTCAAGCTGCTAGTGATTTATTTAGTATTCTGGTTGCAAGGAGGCAGGGCTATATCATTTTATTGATACTTAAGTTTCTCTCTAAAAGTAATTAATCCAAATTAAGACAGTGTTCACCAAGGGTTCTGAAAATAAAACACAACAATAAAACCTCCAGTCTATACATTTTATAAATGTAGCTAAGAAAATTTTTGGTATTTATGTTGTGCATTTTCCGAACTAAGATCTTACTATGTTTTGTAAACATGACTCAAAAGCCAGTGATATTTCTCCCTTTTTGCCTCTTAAAGCAATGGAGTCAGTGAGAACTGAAAACTGTGATTTCTTTTCAAGGTGGTTTTAAGAATGTGGCCTTTGAAGTTTATGTGTGTAACTGTAGTAGATCATTGGTCAGCAGAATCTGATACCACTGGGTGAGTGATGATGGTGTATCCAAGTAAAGAACAATGGTGATCCCAAGAGAGAACTGAAACTGCTGGCACCAGGTTTTCATCCATCTGAAAGAGAAGGAAATTTCTGGCAGTTCCACAGGCCCAGTTCGGTCTTCAAACGTGTCTAAGTGAAAATGTCTCCACTTGCTGCTGTAGATTCCAGGAGAGAACTTGGCCAGTCCCTAGTCAGGAAAGCTCCTGCTTCATTCACCATTCTCTCTGCTCTGCCCCCTTGGAGCCATAGTGAAGGACATCTTGGTAAACCAGAAAGAACTTTAGCAAGAAGTGGATTTAGGGCCTGACCCACATCTAAACACGGAGACAATACACAAATGTGGTACTTCCCTAGCCACAATGAACTGAAATGCCCATATTTTTTTTTTTGCTAATTCAATTTGGGTGTTTTGGATTTAATCCCAATATTTCCTTTATATAATGTCTACCCCCCTTCCCATACCAAGCCACAGAAAGAGTAGAAGGGAGGTAGCATGAAAACAATTGTCTGACACTTAAAGAGAAAATCAATGGCAAATGTCTGCTTTTATGTTTTCTCATCTAATCTTTACAAAAATCATGTGAGAAGGCAAGAAAACACAGGTTCCCAGAGAGTAACTAACTTGATTTTTAATTCAAGTGTGTCTGACATTTAAGTCCATGCTCTTTTTAATTGCTACAAAAGTTAACCTTGACTCCATTTTCTGACATGTTAATGTTCAAATCAATAAGATTTTAAGAAAAATACAAACATGCAATTTTTATCTCAAAAATTAACATGTTGCATGATGCTCAAAGTTGAAAGGCAAGGACCACCTTTAGTATAATATGACATGTAATTCTGGTAAAATTCCATTTTAAACACAGAATCTGTGAGAAATGCACATTTTTACAAAATTGAATTTATTGGGGTAGCATTAGTTAATAAAATTATATAGGTTTCAGGCATATAAGTCTATACTATATCATCTGTATATTGTATTGTGTTCACCACCCCAAGTCAAGTCTCCCTCTATCACCATTTACCTCCCAAAACCCTTTCCTTCTGGTCATCACCATACAGTTGTCCATGTGTGTCTACGAGTTGTCATTGTTTTCTTTTTTTCTGCTTAATCCCTTCACCTTTTTCACCCAGTCTCCCAATTCCATCCCTTCTGACAGCTATCAGTCTCTTCCTGTATCTATGAGTCTGTTTCTATTTTGTTTGTTAGTTAATTTTGTTCATTAGATTCCACATGTAAGTGAAATAATATGGTACCTATGTTTCTCTGGCTGGCTTATTTCACTTACCATAATATTTTCCACGTCCATCTGTGCTGTTGCAAAAGGTATGATTTGCTTCTTTTTTACAGCTGAATAGCATTCTACTGTGTAAATGTACTAGAGCTTTTTTATGCACTCATTTACTGATGGGCACTTGGGCTGCTTCCAAATCTTGGATATTGTAAATAATGTTGCAATGAACATATGAGTGGCATATATTATTTCATATCAGTGTTTTGATTTTCTTTGGATAAGTTCCTGGAAGTGGAATTGCTGGGTCATAAGGCAGTTCTAGTTTTAAATTTTTGAGATAACTCCATACTGCCTTCCCCAGAGGCTGCACCAGTCTGCATTCCCACCAACAGTGCACAAGGATTTCCTTTTCTCCACATTCTTGTCAACACTTTGTTGATTTATTGATGATAGCCATTCTGACAGGTGTGAGGTGATATTTCTTTGTGGTTTTAGCATTTCTTGAATGATTAGTGATGTTGAATATATTTTCATTTGTCTATTGGCCATTGTATGTCCTCTATAGAGAAGTGTCTATTCAGGTCTTTTGCCCATTTTTAAATTGGATTGTTTGTTTGTTTGTTGTTGAGTTTTATAAGTTCTTTATAAATTATAAATTAACCCCTTATCCAATATATAATTGGTGAATATGTTCTCCCATTCAGTGGGTTTTCTTTTTTTTTTAATTATATTTTATTGATTATGCTATTACAGTTGTCCCATTTCCCCCCCTTCATTACCCTCCACCCTGCACACCCCTCCCACCCACATTCCCCCCTTTAGTTCATGCTCATGTGTCATAAGTTCTTTAGCCTCTACATTTCCCACACTACTCTTGCCCTCCCCCTGTCTATTTTCTACCTACCATCTATGCTACTTGTTCTATGTACCTTGTCCCCCTC
>PVKU01009943.1:25956-56985 GCA_004027475.1 Anoura caudifer | reverse complement strand
GCTTGCTCACCTCCAGTGCACTTTCCAATGGACTCACGTGTGAGACTTGGAGTTTCTCCCACCGCAGCAACCGCCACTGTAGTCCACAGTGAGCTCTCAGTCTCAGTTTTGCCTTCAGCCAGCCCTGCCTGCCTGGTACACCACATTGCCATGGTTTGTCTGAGTTGCCCACACAGTCCCCCGTTTCCCAGGTCTGGTTGTTCCAGTTGATTTTTTCCTTAATTGCTTGGTTGTTGGAGTTCCACGCAGTTTGATTTTCTGGCACTTTTGATTGTTTATTGATTTCAGATTGGTCATTATCCTACTTTTGCTTGTGTGAGGAAGTGAAGGGTTTCTACCTATGCCTCCATCTTGGCTGAACTCCTAAATGGGAAACTAATGACAAAAAGATATCTGGTAGATCCCCAAAGATTTGAAAACTAAATGACCCACTCCTAGACCACCTTTGAACCAAAGAAGAAATCACATGAGAAATTAATAAATATTTTGAATACGATGAAAATATCAAAATTTGTCAAATGTGACTAAAACAGTGCTTGAAGGGAACTCTATAACATTAAATGATAATATGTGAAAAGAAAAGTCTTAAATCAATGGTCTAAGTTTGTATATTAAAAAGGTAGGAAAATAAAAGCAGATTATATCAAAATAAACACAAGACAGCAAATAATACAGAGTAGAAACCAATGAAATAGAAAACAGAAATACAGAAAATTCATGAAACTAAAGGCTAGTTCTTTGAAAAATGCAATAAAATGAAAAAACCTTTAGCCATACTGATCTAGAAAAAAGAAGGAAGATATAAATTGTCAATATTAAGAATGAAAGAAGAAATGCCACTACAAGTCTTACAGATATTAAAATGGATAATAAGGAAAAATTAAAAACAACTTGAGACCATTAAATTTGACAACTTAGATAAAATACACTATTTATTTGAAAAATACAAACTACCAAAGCTCACTTTAAAAAAATAGATAATCTGAACTCCCCTATACTTATTAAAGAAACCAGAGCCCTAGTTTTTAAAAGTTTCCACAAAGAAAACTTCATTCTCAGATGATTTCGCTGATGAATTCTACCAAACATTTAAGGAAGAAATAATACCACAGTACCACTTCTACACAATCTCTTCCCAGTTCATTACATGAGACAAACATTATCCTGATACCCCAAACCAGACAAAGCCATTATAAAAAAGAAAATTAAATTATGGAAAGTCTTCAAAACAATATTAGCAAATTAAATCCAGCACTATAAAAAAAGGTAGGGTTAATGCAAAGTTGGGTTAATATTTGAATATCAATCAATGTAATCGACAGTAACAGCAAGAAAAATCCTATGATCATCTCAATAGATTCAGAAAAAAAAAACCACTTGACAATCTTCAGCATCCATTCAGGATAAAATCTCTCAGCAAACTAGTGGAAATGGCATGCCTGCAACTGGTAAAGGACACATGAAAACCTACGTTAGCATCATGCTTAGTGGTGACAGGCTAAATGCTTTCCCCTTAATATTCTGTTCTCACTGCTTCCATCCAATGTTCTTCAAGTAGAGGTCCTCGCTAGAGCAATAATAAGGTAAAAAGAGGAAGTAAAAAAGCATCAAATTAGAAAGGAGTAAATATACCTTTATTTACAGATGACAAGATTACCTGCATAGAGAACACCAAAGAATCTATTTAAGAGAGCTATAAGTATTGATAGGTGAGTTTAGTAAGGTTACAAGATTCAAAGTCAATACATAAAAATCAATTATATATCCTAGCCACAAACCATTGGAAACTGACGTTTTAAAACGATGTCATTTACAAGCACATTATAAAATACGAAAAATTAAAACTACCCTGAGATACCACTGCATAGCTGCTCATGACCAAAATCAATACGATTGACACGTTCTGTCAAAGAGGCAGAACAAAGGAAACACTCGTACTTCGGTTATATGTCTTGTAATCACATCAGCCCTTTAGAAAACACTTTGGCAGTTTCTTATAAAGTTTAACATATTTTTCCCGCATGATCCAGTGATCTCATTACTCAGTATTTACCTAAGAAAAATGAAAACATATGTGCACACAAGCACTTGCACAGGCATGTTCAGTGGCTTTATACATAATAGCCCAGAAAACTGGTGAAGGGATGAACAAACTGTGATGTAACCAAATATTTGAATATTATTCACCAATAAAAAGGAATGAGCTGTTACACATAAAAACATTATGCTAAGTGGGAAAAGAAAAGTCAGACACAAAGCCTCATTTTGTATGATCCATTTATACTAGTGTTTGGAAAAGGCAAAACTCCAAGGGAAAAAGTCAGATCAGATCAGGGGCTGAACACAGGGAGAAGGGACTGGCTACAAAGGGGCACCAGGGAACTGTTGGGGGTGATGGAGATAGCTTGTACCTTGTGTTATTGGTTGTACAACTGAATACACTTGTAAAACTCACTGATCTATAAACTTTAATAGAGTGCAAATTACTGTCCACAAGCTTTGTCTCAATAAAGGGAGGGAGGAAGAAAGGAAAGAAGGAAGGTTCTACTGAGGGAGGGAGGAGATTGCACAGCTCGCAGGATCTCCTAGAGAGGTGGAGAGCCAGGGTTTGGAGGCTACGCAGCCAGCAGCAACGCCCACGGTCATGCTGAGGAGACAGGGAGGTAAAGACGGAGGCGCCGCTGCAGGACCGAGACAGCTTCCACCGCCGCCCTGAACCAGTGGCCACTTGGCCTGACCCCTCAGGTGCTTCCCCTGCTGCCTCGAGCGAGTAACTTATGGCTCCTTCTCCAGAAATGGATTTGGCTTGAGGTCTCAGCTTCTTCATGTCACTGTTTAAGGTCCAGAGTCAAGACAACTTATCAGCAGAGCCTAGGTCATGTTCCCATTACTGAACTTCAGGTGAAACTGGGAGAGTACGTAACATTTCAGTTTCCACAGCAGAGCCAACTTGGCATCCTAAGGTTGGAAATTCCTGTAACACTGGAAGTGAGTTGCCCACCCTCTCTCTGGCATAACTCTTCACTGGGCAGCCAAGAAGATTAAAAAACATCCACTACACCTCCACTATCATGACTCTGATTAAGAACTGTCGGTGAATGCCCAGTGCTTACAGGATGAAATCTGAACTCTTTACTCGCATACAAAGCCTGACCCTGATCTGTCTGCCCAACTGCAATGCCTCCTCTTGTCCTGCCACCTGGCTGGCTCTAATCACTTAGGCACCGTCACTGCCCCTCTCACACCCTTCCCTTACGTGGCCACAGCATTCTGCTGGGCTTGAAATGTCCTCCTTCCCCACCTCCACCTGAGGAGTTCCCACTTACCTCCCAAAGCCCACTTCAGGGGCCCCTGGCAGAGTCTGTGGCAACATGGACCAGGCCCTCCCTCTCTGCACTTTGCTCCACGATACCATTTAGTAGATGCTAAATGTTTGGTGGATGAGAACTGTCCTCCAAAACAAAAAGAAGAGAGATATGAACTTTAAAAATAAAATAAAACGTAAAACTCTACTCATATAGCCAAAAGTAATGGAAATTTTTATGTTTACCCAAAATTCTGAACCAACAGATGAACTTTGGCCCCAAAATCCTATTCTTGCTGTGTCCTGAAGATTCTCTCTGCGCAAATGAGTAAAGTTAAGACATCTAAAAATTCTCACTAAGCCAAGAAACACAGAAATAAATCCCCTTAGGTCCCAAAGGGGCCCGAAACCAGGCCCAGCCTAAGCCTGGGGCTGAGATGGGAACATGGCATGTAGTTGAAATTTGTTGTGAAATGCTTCTTACTGATAACTAGCAACATCAACAATTAGATTGGAGACCCTAAGTTACTCCCTGCAAAACAAACAAACAAATGAAATACAGCTACTAGACACAGCTAATCTGAAACTGAAATACCTTCCTCAGTCTTATTTCTGTCCCCACTGACTGACCCCGGCAGCTGTGAAGAGGAGGAATTCCATTCACAGGCAGCTGTGCAGGGAGTCAGGTGTGAAGGGGCAGTTCCGGGACACAGCATTCGGGAGATGGTGCCCACTGGACGCCCATGAAGCCCTGGTGTGGGGGATGGATCTCCCATGTGTCGCATCCCCAGGCTCTGTCACCGGTACTTGCACTAGGTGAGAATTCACCGACCGATTGACTCCATTTCCCCTGGATCTCAAGTCAGCCTTGTATTCGCCTCTGTTTGGATACTATTCCCTCTACAAAGATCCCTTCACAATAATTTATTCTGCCTTCCTTGTTTAAGATGGCAGTGTGCCCTTTGCTCTCTTTCATCTTTGCTTTTTCCTCTGCAGTAGTCTTCTGAGCACATAAGGTTTTTGAATCCCTTATTTGTGAATTTTAAATTTTTCCAGGCATCTCAAAGTCTATAATGAAGTCCCTCCCTCCCCAGTATCTAGTATATGTGGCCCTCTTTCCAAGTGGGCTTCAGTAATGCTGACTTCAACTAACTAACAGGTTATCAGTGGAAGCCGATGGCTGAGAAACAGTAAAGAAAAATAAAATCTGAAAGGGAAATGTGTTCAGTCCAGGTCAAACAAGGCATGGTGGGCATCCAAAGATGACAGGAGCACCAGAGCAGCAGCTGGATGAGACGTGGGAACCACTGGCCGCATCTCAGCCCACCTTCAACAAAGGGATTCGGCGGCACCTCGCTGGACCATCCCTGCCTGTCCGACTCGTGGCGCCTGAGAACAGCTCACAGGGGCAAGAGAGATGATCCAACTTATCCGATTCCCAACAACCATTCCTAAGAACATTAAGAGCAGATTTTTTTTTTCAAGAATTTTTTTTCCACCAGGGAGAAAGGCTGAAGTCATTAGCAAAGGAAAATCCCAAGAGATATCATTGCTTTCCCAAACAACCTCTCTCGGCCGAGGAACACGTACCATACCCATTTTGCACCCAGGGAGAAAAACTTTTTATAACCTTACAAAAAAGTTACACAAACAACAGTATCCCCTTTGTTGGTTTCTTTTTTTAAAAGGATTGTTTTGAAAATAGATAATTTTACTGATCCAGGAGCCAAGGATTGTTGCTCTGTCTTAAGGAGCTGTTGGATGCCCCTTCTGGCAGGACTGCTTGTTTGCCTAAGATTATGCATGCTTGCTGGGGACATCAGCGTGAGCCCCTCCAGGCCAGCCCGCTCAGGACTGGACAGAGCTGCACCTGCATGGGGCCAGCTGGCCCCAGCTCTCAGGGAGAGCCAGCCCACTCACTCACCCACCAGTCAGGACTTCCTCAAACCAAAGCTCTCCCTCACTGAGGGTGCACGGGCAGATGGAATGGAAGGCTGAGAGTGTCTTTACAGGCGAGATGACCAAGTAAATGATACTTAGCAGGCAATGGGGAAGAAAAGACAAAAGTTAAACTGCCAGATAAAACACACCAAGACAGAGCTAATTCTCTTAGTTCCAGAAAAATGATGAAAGGAAGGAAGGAAGGAAGGAAGGAAGGAAGGAAGGAAGGAAGGAAGGAAGGAAGGAAGGAAGGAAGCAAAGCTCCAAGAGAGCAGCAGTTTTACACAGATACACTCCCTAGGAACCTGGTTAAATCTGCTTCTGCCTTCCCTACTCAATTCCAAAGGAGAAGTTGCAGATTAATTTGAGAAAATGGTTACAGAATCAGTGCTGCTGAGTCAGATTACTCTTAGGCAAAATAATAGAATGCAACCTAGCAGGAAGGACCCTTGGAGCATATGCTTTGTGTATGTAACCCTCCTTGAAATACACCTACAGAAACTTCTATAAATGTATGCTCCTCAATCCAAAGATACAACAAGTAACTCTAAGAGAGGACCAAAACTGAGCTTCCTTCAGGGAAGAATGTGTCCCATGTACGTTCTTTGTGAGGCTGACCTCTGAAAAAAATTCTCCAGCTACCATCACACGCCTCTGCGGTCTGAGTCTTCTCTTTTAATTATGGCTACTCAGAATAGTAAGTCTGATATTAAATGTTCTTCCCCAACAAAAGGATGGAAATCAAGTGTTTGAAAAGTTATCTATACTACATGATGCCACAGAATGTTTTTAAACCCCCATTTTCAATGTTCAGTTTATTTGTCCGCAATACCACCTCAGAAATAACCAAGTTCCTCCCTTAACTACGGAAGCTTCTCAGGGGGCAGAGACTCGCTCATGGCACTGACCCCAGAGCCCGGCACTTCTTCGTGGTGCTCGGAAAACACTGGCTGAATTATCATTAATATGAGCAAACATACACAAAGCTACAACTACCGATTCCCATTTCTGGACAATGCCCTTCCCCCAAACACTGTTGGCGGAGTAATTTTGCAAGCAGAGGACAATGTTTTTAAATTGGCAATCAACATTTAGAGAATGAGCTGAGGGTCAGTACTTGCTGATTTACAAAAACACATCCATTTTATTCATTTTGAGCTGAGAATCAGCTCGGCAACATGAGAGGAGGCAGAAACGTGGGCATGTTGATTCCTCAGAGACCCTGCCAGTCAGCAACTCCTGCACCTCAACACAAGTGCATTCTTTGCTATTTTTCTTGGAAAACTATGAGAGTGTGCAATGAGTGTGTCTTATCAGCTTCCAGGTGTGGGCAGTCCGCCCAGTCACTTCAAACAGGGAAGGGGGCGGGGCGGGGGGGGGGGCAGGCTGAGGACTGGAGCCCAGGATGCGCCTGCTGGGGCCAGAGCCTTTTCAGATACAATCCCCCAATTATTTCCATGTCACCTGGGCTTCCCACTGCTTCCCTTGATTTTTTTTTTTTTAAGATCCTTAATAATACACATAATGAAGGGTTTTGTTTACCCCATGGAGGAAATAACTGAATACAAACTGCAATACTTCTCACTCTATCAAACCTGCTAACCCTTTGTGATCACATTGACTGAAGCAGAAAGAAGAGCGACCGTTCTTCAGTCTAAGGCAGCTGTGCCTTCTACAAGGATTTTACACTTATATAAGTACAAACACTGCATTTAACAGGCTATTCTATGTGGATCTGAAACCATCCTCCTCTCAGGATGGTTACTTTCTTCCTGGGTCCTCCTCACACGCAGCGAACTCGCTGGGAAGGCAGGTGCGGTCCTGACTCTTTACCCTGTCCTCTCATATTCTGGTCCTTATTTCTTTCATCATTGCTCCTAATGCACTGGTTTCCCCCCAGGGACTGCTCCTCTGAATGTATCATTTTTCTGACACCTTTTAAGTGGCTGTGCCCTTTCACACTGAGAGACAACTGTTCCGGAGGCCCTTTTCCCCAACGGCTTCCAAAATCGAAGGCAAACTTCTGAAAACATTTTCCTTGCTAAGTCAGTAATAGGGGAGAATCAAGTAGCAACTCACACATGTACTGAATTTTGCACTGATGATTTCCATGTGCGTTGCTACTGAGTTCCACTCCCGAGTTCTCGGTCCTACTTTGCTATTTTCTGCAGTGTTGAGAAGTGTAGCCCTCTCTCAAAGCCGGTTAAATTCTCAGAAGGCACGGGAGGTCATGCTCCTTTCCTCCCTCAGACCCCAGGGAAAAGGCTCCTGGATGAGTTTGTCAGCATTCAGTGGCTGAGACACTGTCTGACTGCAGCTTCAGACTACAAAACAGCCGGGGCCGTCGGACCTTTGCTGCTAAACAGGTAGAGGAGGCACGTGGCAGGGAACAAGATCAAGGCTTTATGGAAAGTTTTAATAAAGTCTGCAGAACTAGACTTTGAGAGCTACTAATGAAATGTGTTCATTTGTTCACACATCTATGCACGCATGTTTTGCGTGCATAGCCAGCATCATGCATTGCACTAGGGGCCTGGGAAACAGCTTCTGTGATTCACCCATCTGCAGGAAGCTCTCCCCCAGCACATCTGACTGCATGAGTGACACTCCAGTGCTCTGACTCCATCAGAACGACAACGCCGGGATGTGAAATCAGTTAATCAATGTTATGCCATTTCCCTTGGGAGCAGAATCTCACACATTTGCAGACAGCAGAGAAACAGCTTTCTCTTTAACCTACTGAGATCGTCAGCATGCTCTGAAACCACACTGTTTCATTGACTGTGTATCGACCGAAACATAAACAACCGATCCAGACCCATTGGGCGGTCAGCTTGGTCAAAAGGACTAAAACCTCGGGTTGGCTATGGTCACAGCACCTAGCACACATAAGGATTCGGCCAGGATGCTTCCTGGTAACGCAGAGCTAAACGGCATCGCTAAAATCTGCTACGCAGGCAACACTGTCCAAAACACACAGGTCATCCAAAAACTGTGGAACCAAATTAAGAAGGCCAGAATTCCCTTTGAGAGGCCAGCAGACAGCATGGCGCCAACATGACATCAAGCTCCAAACCAACATCAACTTTTATAAATCAGTGGTAGCATCCAGCCTCGTCCAGTGCTGGGCAAAACTTGGACCCACCACAGACGCCACGTCTGACTTCTTCAGCAGAGCCGCCAGCGCCACCTTGCAACACTCTCAAATACGAAGCTACCGGGACAGCCCAAAGTCTCTTCAGTCCTGGGATGTGATCCGTCTGCCAGAATTGAAGCCACGTTTGTACGGTGAAGCCCACAGAGTGGACGGCCACACCACCAACTCAGGCAGCAGGAACCTTCTGGTTACAGAAGGGAGACACACATCCCTGCAGTGTCCAAGTAGCAGAGCATCCATTTCACCTTGATTGTTTCTTAGAAAGAGAGCTAGAAAGTTTGGTTTGGGTTTCTCGGTAGAAGTTTTTCAGGGGGGAGGCAAAGAAATCTCCATTTTTTACTCTACTAAATACCCCATCCTCCTCTACACCCACCTGCAACAGCTGAGGAGTCAAAGCAAATACTAAGCCAAACCAATACTGATATTATCAAATCCTGTGAAAAAGAACTTAACAGCATATTTCACCTATAAGATTGTTTTTTTCCTTGAGGTAACTGGAAAATAGTCACCTACTTACTGTAACAGGGCAAGAACTCCTTTCTAAGTTTCCAGGTCTGCACCCAAGACTCTTCTGCTACATAAAGGCAAGGAAACGAGATTTAAAACGAAGCCAGGGGGAACTACTTTACTGATGAGGCATTCCCAGGAATGCCTGCAACCTGTGACATGACATTGTAAAATATGTACAAACTAGGAGATTAAGTACTTTCAGCTCAGTGTTAGGGCGGTGGGAGGGGGGAGGGAAGCACGCACTAATTAAGACATAATGCTTGATTATAATCAGGTGCTCTGTTTAGCAATCACAGGCCTGTGGACTACAACGGTTGCCCTGATGGGAGAAACTCTGTCTCACACGAAGGTTCGAGGGTTTGTTGGAAAGTGGGCTAGAGCTGACCAGGCAAGCTGCACTGTTCCCTGTCTGGCCCCTCCCCCACAGGCAGCGCCTCAGCACAGCAAGGAGGGTTGCCCTGCCTGGGTGAATACCTAAGGCCCCGCCCCCTTACAACTTATCAAGTGCACCGAGACAAAGAAATAGGGCCCAAATGATAGAACAGAGCAAAGCTCCAGAAAAAGAGCTAAGTGAGCAGGAGATCGCCAACCTACCTGATGGAGAATTTAAAGCCCCCTCATAATCAAAATGCTCACAGAACTGATTGAGCTTGGTCAAAAAATGAAAAAACAAATGAAAGATACCCAAAGTGAAATAAAGCAAAACATTCAGGGAACCAACAGTGACAGGAAGGAAACCAGGACTCAAAGCAATAATTTAGAATAAAAGGAAGAAATAAACATCCAAGCAGAACAGAGTGAAGAAACAAGAATTACAAAAAGTGAAGAGAGTCTTACAAACCTCTGGGACAACCTGAAACATTCCAATATCCAAATCTTAGGGGTGCCAAAAGGAGAAGAACAGCAAGAAATTGAGAATGTATTTGAACAAATAATGAAGGAAATCTTCCCCAATCGGAAATAAACTTCCAGGAAGACCAAAGAGTCCCAAAGAAGTTGGACCCAAACAGGAACACACCAAGTCACACCATCATTAAGTTACCCAATATTAAATATAAAGAGAGAATCCTAAAAAAAGCAAGAGGAAAGGAGACAGTTACCTACACAGGAGTGCCCATAAGACTATCAGCTGATTTCTCAAAATAAACCTTGCAAGCAAGAAGGGGCTGGAAAGAAGTATTTGAGGTCATGAAAGGCAAGGACCTACATCCAAGATTGTTCTATCCAGCAAAGCTGTCATTTAGAATGGAAGGCCAAATAAAGTGCTTCTCAGATAAGGTCAAGTTAAAAGAGTTCATCATCACCAAGCCATTATTATATGAAATGTTAAAGGGACTTCACTAAGAAACAGAAGATCAAAAATATGAACACTAAAATGACAACAAACTCACAACTATCAACAAATAAACCTAAAAAAATAAAGACAAACAACAAAAACAAAAAGTAAGCAAACTACTAGAACAAGAATAGAGTCAGAGAAATGGACATCACCTGGAGAGTTTTCAGTGGGCAGGAGGAAGGGAGGAATAGAGGGGGAAGGTACAGGGAAGGAGAAGCGTAACTGGTAGGCATAAAATAGATGGGGAGAGGTCAAAAAGGATATAGGAAACAGGACTCAAAGAACTTACATGTACAACCCATGGACATGAACTAAGGGGAGGGGGATGCTGGAGGGTTGGGGGTGCAGGGTGGAGGGGAGTAAAGGGGAAGAAATTGGGAAAACTGTAATAGCCTAATCAATAAAATATACTTTAACAAAAAAAGCACAAATACAAAAGGGAAAAAAAGAAATCACAGTCCTTAATCAAAAAGCGAGGGGGGATTTATTTTTTAAAAGTCATTCCAACAGAGTCAAATTCAGTACAGGAAACAAAAAATGGGGAAAATGGAAAAATAAGTTCCTAAGTTTGGTGCTTTCAACTTGTATTGAATTACTAATTTTTAAAAATCAGTGTTTGATATTTCACTACCTAAACCCCTAAATGGTAGCAATGTTAACATGTAAGTTCACAGTGAAAAAGTCCAGAGGTATGGTGAGCTGTACTGTCCATCGGGGCTCATCATCCGCCCCAACTTTGTAGATGGAAAGAACAGAAGTCATGTCTACGGAGGAGACGAACCACAGGCCATGCACTGCAGTTCCCAATCAAACGCAGCAACCCCAGCACTGCCCCAAACCCCAGGACCTGGGAGACCAGCCTCCCCACTCCACGGGCTTTGCCATCTTTCCAAAACTACATCTGGTTTGTGGAAGACTTAAAGATGGTCCAGAGAAGAGAACAAAAGTTCCTGGAAGAATGGAAAGAGGGGCCTCAAACAGACATGAGAAACAAATGGAAGTAGAGCAAAGAACCCTGTGGACGACAGTGTGACCGCGTAACACTGAGGTTCTCCGAGATCCTCACAGGGTAAAGACAGGCCTCTGTGCAGGTGAGGAATTCGGTAACCATCTTAGCTGTTTTTAAGTGCATGCTTCAGTAGCATTAAGTACATTCATATTGTTGCACTACCGTCTCCCCATCCAGACACAGAACTCTTCTCATCTTGCAGAATTAAACTCTGTATCCATTAATAACAAGTCCCTGTTTCCCGCCCCACAGGCAGGCCCTGGCAACCACCCTTCTGCTTTCTGTCCTGCGAGTCTGACTACTGCAGGCACCTCACATTTGTGGAATCACTCAGCATTTGTCCTTTTGCAACTGGCTTATTTCACTTAGCATAATGTCCTCAAGCCAAGGATTACAGACATACCTCAGAGCTGCTGCAGGTTCGGTCCCAGACCACCGCAACGAAGAGAGCCTTAACCTTTTCGCTGGTTGAGAATCTTGCCTTCAGTTTGTTTTTTAAAAAATCAAAACAATGAAATGAGCTAGGCCTGTATCCTTTAAGAAGGCATTTAACAAGTATTAGCTGAGGATGCTGACCAGCTGTTTTCCATCTTCCATAAGAACAGAAAAAAACAAGAGAAAATGAGTTTACACAGCAGGGTTACAAAAAGCTGTCAGATGCTAGAATATAAACTCTTTTAAAGAAAAAGCTTTGCCTTTAGCACTCACAGAAGTGCTATAAACACTGTGTTAACATATTAGGTTGACTTATTTCCTCATGATAAGATCTCTTAAAATATGAAATTAATTCACAAGCCCTAATCAAGACTCTGATTGTAATGGCGTGGGGACTACACAATCTACTCTAGGAAACAATATTACAGCCTTCAAGTTCTTATGCTACTTATCATTTTTACCATAAACCAGGGATGGCAAAGAGCTTTCAACTCAAGCGCCACCTGTGATAAAATGGTAAAGACTAACTAAAACCTTGTGATGAATTCTGAGCCCAAGATGGGGCACAGAACAGACACTGTGATTGGTTCTTGTTTGTCACGGGTCCAGAAGGGGCAGGCAAGGGTGACAGTGTCGTACTCAGACCATTCCTGTAAAAACCCTTGTAGTTTGTTACGCATTGTTGATTGCTTAGCACTGATCAATATTTGTCTCATTTGCCTCCCTAGGTAAAAACAGGCTTCACAATAGTCATCAGTACTGTATCTTCTACTTATTTAGCATTCCCACTAAATAGCACAGTATGAAGAACTGTATAAAGCCACAGAAATGTGACAAGAAAAAGAAGGATTCTGGGAAGATGGCAGAGTAGGAAGCGCCAGGAACGTCTCCCCACTTAGGTAGGAATCGCACCAGCAGAACCTGTCCGATGTAACTGTTTTGGAGCCCTGGAGTCCACTGAAGGCTTGCCACATCCAGAGGAAGACTTAGATGGTAAATTGTGGTCGATTTCACCTTTCCAGCAACTACCAGCCCCCACCCTCAGCAACATGGCAGGCCGTTGACTGTATTCCCAGAGCCACCTGCACACAACTTGGGGGAGTTCGGGTGGGCAAAGCTGCAGGGATCTGTGCTCTGATTGCTGATTGCTGCCCCATCACAGAGGTGCAGACAAGGCAGGAAGCAAATTGTCATTTCACTTTCCCCATTGTTGCCAGCTCCTTTCTCCGTAGCTGAAGTGATTCCCCTTTCAGTCTAAAGGGCTTGTGCACTTCCCCCAGCTCCAACATCATTTTTTTTTTTTCCAACCCTTTTGGGAGTCAGACATTGCAAGCTAAGATATTCAAACACAATTGCATGTGGAGGGAAATTTAGAAAGTGACTAGGACAGGCTCCGAAGAGACCTTAGAAGACCTAGAGAGAGAGCAAGGGGCTGAAAGAATATCTGAATAATTGCTGAGAACTTCTCAAATTGGATAAAATACATAAATACAAAAATCCAAGAAGCTCAATGAAGTACAAGTAAAAGAAGCTCAAAAGACCTACACCAAGACACGTTATAATCAAACTTTTGAAAGACAGAAAGAATATTGAAAGCAGAGAGAAGCACTCATCCCTTCAAGGGGGCCTCTCAGTAAGATTGTAGCAGATTTCTCATAAGAAACGCTGGAGGCCAGAAGACAGCGCCCGTACACTTAAGTGCAAAGAAACAAACAAAAACCTGAACCAAGAATCCTATACTAGCAACTGTCCGTCAAAAGTGAAGGACATGGAGTCAACTGTACTGGAACAACAATTTTTTTAAAAAGTGAAGGAGAAATTAAGGCATTCCCAGATAAACAAAAGCCGAGGGAGTTCGTTACCACTCGAAGGCATGTAAAGAAAGGAAATCTTAATAAAGGTGAATACATGAACAATTGCTAAACTATTATTGCTGTAACTTTGGTAACTCTATTTTTTTCTTTCCAAAATGATTTAAGAGACTAATACATTTTTAAAAATTATTTATCTAAAAGCTAGTATTATTGTAATTTTGGTTTGTAGCTCCACATTTTGTTCCCTACATATTTTTTAAAAACTAATGTATTTAAAAGGAATATTAATTTCTGTTTTGGGCACACAACGTGTAAAGATGTAATTTTGTGACATCAGCAACGGAAAGGAACGGGGATGGGGCTGAGTTTGCGTATGTGATTGAAGGGAAGCTGGGACAAACTCAAACTGGAGCGTTAGAACTTTAGGAGAGTAAATGTAAGCCCCATGGAAAACACAAAGAAAATAAGTATAAAATATACACAAAGGTAAAAGGAATTTAAACCATTTCATTACAAAAATAAATCAACTAAACACAAAAGGAGACAGAATGCATGGAATGAGGGACAAAACAGCTCTAGGCATATAGAAAATAAACAGTAAAATGACAAAAGTAAGTCTCTCTTTATTAGAAATTACTTTAAATGGGTTAAACTCTCCCAATCAAAAGGCAGAAATTGTCAGAATAGATGAAAATACATGATCCAACTACATTTACCAACTACAGTTGGTAAAACTGGGTATCAAAATGCAGAAAAATGAAGTTTGCCAAACACCACATACAAAAATTAACCCAAAATGGATCAAGACCTATATGAGATCTAAAATTATAAACACTTTAGAAGAAAACATAGGGCAAAGCTTCATGACATTGGATTTGGCAATGATTTCTTGGATACAATATGAAAGGCACAGGCAACAAAAGAAAAAGAACAAATTGTACTTCATGAAAATATTTAAATGTTGTGCATCAAAAAAATAAAAAGGCAACACACGGAATGGGAGAAAATATTTGTAAATGATATATCTGCTAAGGGATTAATATTTAGAATTAACATTAAATCTGAGTCAGAATTACTGTGAATGCATAAAACTCAATAACAAAATTGAATTCAAAAATGGGCAAAACACTCAAATAAACATTTCTCCAAAGAATATACAGAAATGGCCAATTAGCACATGAAAAGATGCTCAATGTCACTAATCATTAGGGAAATGTACAAATCGTTAGGGAAATAAGAAAAAGACAAATACTGAAATGATTCCACTTCTACGAGACACTGGAGTACACAAAATGATAGACGGAACGTGAATGATGGCTGTCAAGGGCTGGGAGGAGGGGGAATGGGGAGCTACTGTTTAAAGGACATACAATTTATGTTTCACAGAATGAAACGTTATACAACATTATGTATGTAATACCACTGAACTGTACACTTAAAACTATTATGATAGTACGTTTTATGTTACATGTATTTTACCTCTTTTAAAAATGGAAAAAATAAAAATAAAAGACACCGGTAGGAAGGCAATTACCTCATCCATTTACTCATTCACTGACCTGCCCCTGGATCCCATCCGCCATCACCTCCCTCTGGTCTTTGCACCATATTTCTTCTCTCTCCTTTACCGTCATCCTTCCCTTGTTCGGTGACACGCTCCATGGCACACAAACAGCCTCTGTCTCCTCTGTGAGTGAAAAACAACTACCATTCCCAGGCCCGTGTTCACACGACTCTTCTCCTTCGCAGTGAAACACAGAGAAAGAGTGGACTAATGTGGCCATCCAGAGGTCCTCTTCTCCCCCTCTCCTTTGGAGCTCGGCAGCCTGGGCCTCTCCTTCAAGCAGCCTCCTGAAGCTGTTTTCTGCACCCATCACCAGTTATCCATTACTGGCCAAATTCAATGCACTCTTTTCAGCTCTTAGAGATTGCCTTCTATAGAGTATCAGACACCTTTAACCTCTCTATCCTTCTTAGAATTATTTCGCTCCTTGATTTTGGCTATTACACCCCCATGGTTATTTCTCTTTCCTCTCTGACTGCTCTTTCTGACCACAGGTTAAATGGCTGTGTCCCCAGGGGTCAGCACCTCTTCTTTTCTCACCACACAAACCCTCTCTGAGCACTTTCTTCACCAACCACGATTTACATCTGATTATCCAACTGCCTCCTGCATGATCCATCTGAAAACCCCAGGCACCTCTATCTCAACATATCCAAAATTAAGCCCCTCATCTTTCCCCCCACTGTCCCCGCTCCCAACATCTACCCTTCCATGCACATACCTACCTTATCTCTCATCTTGACGGTTAGCACCTTCATCCGTACAGAGGTCCAAGCCAGAAACCTGGGAGTCATCCAGATTCCTCCCTGCTCTCTTATTCTCCACACCCAGGCATGCCGTCACCGCTCGTCCTCGGTGTCTTTCACATGTTTCCCCTTCTCTCCGTTCCCACCAGCAGTGTCCTTGCTCAGGCTTCCATCGCCTCTGACCCGGACAACTGCAACTGCCCTTCACCTGGTGTCCTTGCCTCCATTCGGATTCCTTTAAGCCAACATTAGAACAAACGTCCTAGCCCACAAATCTTCCCATCTTTCTCCCTCGCTCAGAATTCTTTAACAGCGCCTATAGCCTACAGAATAAAATCTAAACACCTTAGGAGAGCATGTGAGACCCTTCATGATTTGGTCTGCCTGTCCCGCCTCGTCTCTAACCTCTATCCCCTTCTACTTTTTTCCAGCAATAATCAAGTCCTTGCCATTCCCAGAGCACACAATTTCCTCACATACTCCCATGCTCTGTACCTTGGTACCTGCTCTTTCCTCAGCCTGGGCTCTGGTGCCTCCCTTGGTCACCTAGTATACAGCCATTACCCTTCAGATCTCAAAGCCAATATGAAGTCCATCGACTAAGACTCTTCAAACTGCGAGTGGTAGGAATGCATCCAGATTAGCTTAAACGCAAGGGGAATTTACTGGGATTTGTAGCTGGGAAGGATTCTAGGGAAGATCACAGATGTTCAGCAGTTTTTTCAAACCCATGTCCCAGCCAAGCCTCTTAACCAAGAAGGTTATTCACTTTATGCTTCTGCTTTTCTCTTGATTTTGATTCAGTTCAGCTTCTTAAAGAGTATTTTTAAAAACAACAGCTATAGTAATCTAGACATGGAAATATAGTATGAAAGAGTTTTTTTCCCCTAGTTGGCTGTCCTATTATGTCTGTCAATAACTAGTATCATTTTACGGGCTATTTCAGAGGAATAGAAATAAGAGGAATAGAAAAGCATATGAAATTTAAACCAATCAAAAACAGTTGATGCCCTGGATGGGTGGCTCAGTTGGTTGGAGTGTTGACCCATAGCTGAAAGGTTGCAGGTTCCATTCCCAGTCAGGGCATATGCCTGGGATGTGGATTCAATCCCCAATCCCAAATTCCAGGTCAGGGCAACCACAATCCTCAGTTCTCCATGTACAGGAGGCAACCAATCGATGCTTCTCTCTCACGTTGCTGTTTCTCTCTCTCCCTTCCTCTCTCTCTAAAGCAATGAAAAAAATGTACTCAGGTGAGGATTAAAAAAAAACAATTGATGAAATTAATGAAATAAATAGTTTCATGATCTTGGACTTCAGAGAAAAGTAGTCAACAATGAAGATTGTCCCTAAAGGTGAAATTCTGAAATTCTTTGACTTAGATTTAATGCTTCAAAGGTGCTTTTCTAGTAACAGAAAATAAATAAGTTAAAATACAATAAAATTTAAAAAGGGAAGACATAAATAACCTCTGCAAAATCAATCAGATGATCCACCCAGGGTAATAAGAGGCCAACCCTAGTTGTAAAACATCTGTGTAAGAAAAATAAAAATCATTCTCTTTTGTCCACTTTCAATGTTACTATAAAAATAGGTCTTCCCAAGAATCTCCCCTTTCTTCTACATTGCGATTGGCAAACCAGAGCTTATGGGCCAAATTCAGTCCAATGCCTGTTTTTGTAAATACAGTTTTATTAGAATACAACCACACCTCATCCTTGGGCCTTGTCCTCAGGCCTGCATAGCCCAGTTTTAGAAAGAATTGTACTAAGTCATTTTTGCAAAAATCCCCACCCAGTATCTGGTCACCCTCATTATCTGATCAAATTTCCCATCCCCCACCATCTCCTAGGGGATACCTGGTCCCCCTGGCCTGCCTCCAGCAAGAATCCAGTTAGTTCCATTTAGAGAGAAATCCTCCCACCATTGATGTTTCCCACCAGTAATTTCCCACCCACCAATTCCACCCACTTCCTCAACTACCACAACCTGCTCTTCACTATAATTGTCCACTTGCCCACGCTGTATTCAAAATTAAGACCCATGCTATATGAAGGCCTCTTTTCCTTATTGAAATGGTTCCTGAATACAAGATGTTTTTATCACTCTAACTACTGTCTGGTTCTGGTTTTCTTTAAGAGAAGCCAGTCACAAAAATCACATATTGAATTGGTGACTCAGGATTCTTAGGGTATAGTCCCAGCAGCAGAATCGCTGGGTCAAAAGGCAGATCCATTTTTAGTTTTTTGAGGAAATTCCATACCATTTTCCACAGTGGCTGCACCAGTCTGCATTCCCACCAACAGTGCACTAGGGTTCTCTTTTCTCCACAGCCTCACCAGTACTTGTTGTTTATTGATTTATTAATGAAAGACATTCTGACAGGTGTAAGGTGATATCGCATTGTGGTTTTAATTTGCATCTCCCTGATGGCTAGTGATGTTGTGCATCTTTTCATAAGATTATGTGTATGTCCTCATTGGAGAAGTGTCTATTCAGGTTCTTTGCCTATTTTTTAATTGGATTGTTTGTTTTCCTATTGCTAAGTCATATGAGTTCTTTATATATTTTGGTATGCACCCCTACATTCATAGCAGTGATATTTACAATAGCCAAATGCTGGAAACAGCCTAAGTGCCCATCAGTGAATGAGTGGATCAAAAAACTCTGGTATATTTACACAATGGAATTCTACGCAGCAGAAAGAAAGAAGGAGCTCCTACCCTTCATGACAGCATGGATGGAACTGGAGACTACTATGCTAAGTGAAGTAAGCCAGCTGGTGAAAGACAAATATCATAGGATCTCATCTATAAGAGGAATCTGATGAACAACAAATAACGAACAAAATAGAACTGCAGACATGAACACATGGAACAGACTGACAGTGGCCAGAGGGGAGTGGGGAGAGGGATAATGGTGGAAAGAAGGGGAAGGGACAAGACAAAGAACATGGATGACTGATGCACAGACATGACTACAGTGTGGGAAGTGACTGTGAAAGCGGGGTTGAGATGAACAGAGGAAGGCAAAGGAGGAAAAATCGGGACAACTGTAATAGAATAACAATTAAAAATGATTAAAAAATAAAAACAAGTACAAATTTTAAAAAAAATCAGAAATTTTATGAGTCTACTCACATGAAATATCCCAAACAGGTGAAATCTGTAGAGACAGAAAGTGGATTAGTTATTGAGTAGGGAAAGTTGGGGTGGCCAGTAATGGAGAGTCTGTTCATGAATAGAGTTTCTTTTGGGGGTGATGAAAATGTTCTAAAATTATGTGCTGATGCGTGGGTGCACAACTCTGTGAATATATTAAAAGCCAATGAATTGTACACTTGAAAATGGGTGAATTACATGGTATGTAAACATATCTTAATAAAGCTGTTTTGAAAAGAGCAGTGGTTATTTTCTTTGAATGGCAGAAAAGATAGAAATTCAAGTACTTTATTTATCAGCAAGATTCTGAGGATTTAAATAACATGCCCTGGCAGTGTTGTGCCTCAGTTGGTTGGAGTGTCGTCCCATACACCAAAGGGTTGAGGGCTCCATCCCAATCAGGGCAAGTAGGGGAGGCAAGCAATTGATGTTTCTCTCTCACATCCATGTTTCTTTCTCTCTCTCTCTCTCTCTCTCTCTCTCTCTCTCTCTCTCTCTCTCCCTCCCTCTCTCCACACCTCCTCCCCCTCTTTCTAAAATCAATAAACATATCCTCCAGTGGGGATTTAAAAAATTAAAATAGGACAATATATTACAGTGACTACTAAGGCTCCAAAAAGTACAAAGTAGTACTATAGAGTATAACAGTTTACAAAACATGTTCCAATGTTTATCTGATTGTGACAACTAGTAATTACTTCTGATTCTGAGCACGTACTACGGACCACATAATATGCAAGGTGCTTTGTATACATTATCTTTTACCACAACCCTGACCCCCAAATTCATAACGATTATTCCTGCTTTACACATGAGATCATATTTAGTGTAGAGCCTGACATAAAACAAGCATTCAATGAATGACAGTCATCAGTTGTTGTTGGTGGTGGTGTTTTACATTTATTAGTATTTATTTTACATTGAATTTACTCCCAGGCCATACGTCTTTGTTTCCTGAGTTTCTTTTGGGATTTCTATTTCTTCTGTGCAATCTCCTCTTCCAATTTAGGAACAGCCTGCTCTTTTTCAGTAAGTGTCTTCTCAACGCAGCAAGGAGGGCTCAATGTGTGGGTTAATCTGCACATGAGCTCTGGAAGTTCTACGCCGCATCTCGGGAGATTTGTTCACCTGATGCACTCATTGACCAGAGAATCTACACCTAAACCCTTAAGTTCAGTTACTCTCTGCATTTTTAAGCACGTGCAGCAAAAATTCAGCACCCCTTTTGGGCCACCAACCCTGTGTCCAGCCCCTCTGTTTGGCCTGGCCACACTGACCACCTCCATCACTGTACCAATGAAATGGGACACAGGGTTGCTTCTGTAACCATTGCTTCTGTAAAGTGACATCCTTCAGACCCTTGGTGGCTTTTTGAATATGCATACCCTTAATGGCCTGGACAGTTTCTTGAGCATTCTGAAAGTGAACATAAAGATTTCAACCTCTTGATTTGCATAATTTTGTGGGTTTTTCTGGGTCAAGTGAATAGTAAATCATTTTCAGAGTTTGCCTTTGGCCACAAGTGGCAAACACAAGGCCCACGGGCCAAACCCAGCCCTCCACCTTGTTTTATCCAGCCTGGCATCTTGCTTCTACCCAGCAGCAGTGCCGAGCTCTCACTTAACTGTTAAGAAATAGTTACCTTTATACAATCCTAAAGTTACATTCAGCCCTTTGAAGGCAACCTCGAAGCTGATATGGCCCCCAGTGAAAATGAGTTTGACACCCCTGCCTTAGGCCATTCATTTACAGGAAGAGCTATTGTTGTTGTTGTTGTTGTTGTTATTAATTATTTACCAAATTTAATGATCTTTTTTGCCTAATTCATCCTTTCTGAAACTTTTGCAGGTGTTGGCATTAGTGATTATCCTCTTTCTTCCTAAACCTTTATCTTTTCTAGGGTTCCATGACAATGTATTTTTGTTTATCTTCTTACCCTTCTGAGTTTCTCAGTTTCATAGATATTACACCAAAAGCATGATCCATGAAGGAAAAAATAAATTGGACTTTATCAAAATTATAAATACTTGTTCTTCAAAAGATACTATTAAGAAAATAAAAAGATTGAGGAAAAAATGTCTGTAAATCCTGTATCTCAACAATCAACAACCGAACCTAAACAACAAAAACAAAAACTAAGCAAACAACTAGAACAGGAACAGAATCACAGAAATGAAGATCACATGGAGGGTTATCAGCAGAATGGGAGAAAAGGTACAGGGAGTAAGAAGCATAATTGGTAGGCATAAAATAAACAGGGGGAGGTTAAGAATAATATGGAAATGGAGAAGCCAAAGAACTTATATGTATGACCCATGGACATGAACTAAGGAGGTGGGGAATACTGGAGGGTGGGCAGTTGCAGCACGGAGGGGGAGAAAGGGGAGAAAAAACTGGGACAACTGCAATAGCATAATCAATAAAATATACTTAAAAATAAAGGATGTGTAACCAATATGATTGCTTATAATTCAATAACAAAATGAACCCAATTATCAAATCAGCAAGATATATGAACAGCTAAAAAGTATATCAAAGAGCTCAGCATCACTTGTCATTAGGAAAATGAAAATTAAAACCACAACGAAGTACTATTACTCGCTCACTAGAAGGGCTGTAAAGGAGACAGTAACAATTTTCACGTATGAGGAGAACGCTCCTCCATTGCTGGTGGGCGTGCAAAACGGTACAGCAGCTTTGGAAAGCAGCTTGGCAGTTTCTTAGCAAGTCCAACACAAGCCCCCCATATCAGCCAGCAATACTACTACCCCGGAGAATCAAACCATCCTTCCACAAAGACTGTGTCACAATGACCCTAGCAACTTACTCAGAATAGCCCCAAACTGGAAATAACTCAAGTCATCCGTGAACTGATGAGTGAGTGAACACAGTATGGTGTACAGTGGAATACTATTCAGCAATATAAAGGAACCAATTGTTGATTTTTACACTGACAATGGAAAAACATGGATGACCCTCAAAAACATTGTGTTGAGTGAAAGAAGCCAGACACAGAAGACCACAGATTTCATTTTTGGTAACTCCATTTATATAAAATTTCTGGAAAAGACAAAAAAAAAATAAGACACAAAGCAGATGAGTGGTTTCCTGGGGCTGGAGGCAGAAGTGAGGATTGTGTGCAAATGGGATCATATTTAGTGTAGAGCCTGGCATACACTAAAGCGAGGGCACTTTCTGAGGTGCTGGAAATGCTGTGAAACTGGATTATGTTGATGGCTTCACAGCTGTTTCAATGCGCTAAATATCATCAAATTGTGTGTGCAGTGAGTGAATTCTATAGCACATAAATTATATCTCAACAGAACTGTGGATGAATTTTTTAAAAGAAGTTAGAATGTTGCATTATTATTTGGCCATTTTTTATTATGTAGACATTTTAATCACTAAATTATTTGAGGGCCCAAAGTGACCACAGGAGCCCTGACCAGTGTGGCTCAGTTGGTTGGGCGTTGTCCTGCAAAGCTAAAGGTCGCTGGTTCGATTCCCAATAGGGGCACATGCCTGGGTTGCAGGTTCTGTGTTGGTTGGGGCACATGAAAGAAGCAGCAAATTGATATTTCTCTGTTGTATCGATTTCTTTCCCTCTCTTTTTCCCTCCCTTCCCTTCTCTCTAAAAATAAATAAATAAATAAAATTCACAGTGACCACAGGACTTTTCATTACCTGAAAATTACTAGAAAAGACAGGAAATTACCTGTGATTTTATCTATGGGGCAGGGAAGAACTAGTCCTGCAGAAACTATTATTATAGCTCAGAGCAAGGGGAGGGAGAGAATGGGCCAGAAGCAACATTTGAAGAGATGATGGCTGACACTTTTCCAAACCAACAGAAGATTCAGGATGTGCAACCAACCCCAAGACACATCTTTGCAAAGCTTCTGAGAACCAAAGGCAAAAAAGAAAATCTTCTTCAAAGCAATCCAAGATATATATTCAACAAGCAACAAAACTAAACTCTATTTTTAGGGATGCATACATAGGTAGTGCAACTTTTTAAAAAGTAATTATTCTTTAAAAATTTAAGATATCTCTTATCTCTAGATAGGATGATGGGGATGTGATCAGGAAGAAGGACACAGGAAGTTCTTTGTGCCAGCAACGTTCAGTTCCTTCATCTGACTGATGGTCACCAGGGTGGTTGACATAGTTACACATTAAGCTGTACATACGTGTTGTGTGTACTTTTCTGCATATACTCTATATTGCACAATAAAAAGAGAATATATTAAGTAGTGCCTTATATGTTTTAAGTGCTTTTGTTGGGTTTTTCCTTAGAGATCTTTTGATGAGAAAGAGTACTTTGTTTTCAAGTGGGTGGTTTCATTAGCATCATCAGTCTTGTTTTGTAAAATCTTTTTTCCCCGGAACTTAGAGATATCCACTTCTTGTAGATCACACCCATAAGGAAATTTGACCAGAGACAGTATTTTCAAAACTAAGAAAACAGTTGGATAAAAAGTAACTACCAAATATAATTGCAAAACCAACAGAAATATATGTTATAGATGAGGAATAGTACTTTGTGGTGAGTGGGTGGGTAATTTTTATCTTTTTGTCACTTAAATCTGCTAATTTTAGTGTCTGCCTAAGAGCTATTTATTCTTAAAAATCAAGACAGGTTTTAATGAATAATACATTTTTGTTATTATTTGAGCCTGCATAATTAGTTCCTTATTCTTCCTTTTTTAAGCCAGCAGAAAAAATGGTTTGGGATAATAAACTTGGAGTGATCACAGCATAGTTAGTGCCTTTTACTACTGATCTGGCTCCAGGCTGGCCCCAGTCCTTGAGGTCTGCCCAGTTCTGAGTTCGTCCAGTTTATACGGCTCTATTGATAAAGTCAAGCTTCCAACACTCAGTTTTGGTTGGGGCAAGCAGACAGAAGGTGGAAATTTACAATATTTCAGGAGCCACTTCATCGGCTTCACTGAGTAAGAATTGTCTTTACCAAAACAAGGATAATTGAGTCTGGAGAACGTTCAGACTCATGGATTCCTTTTAGAAACTGAATATACCTTGAAATGACAAGGAATGAGTAATCCATGGTTTTCCTCCTAGCCATGCATGAAAATTCAACTACAATTTTCATTGTGCAAATGTTATTAGTTCTACAATCTCCTTTTTTTCCTTGATACGGAGTGCTGCTCTCACTGGGAAGAATATTCCCCAAGCATCCCCCCACCACTTGGTTAATTTTAGTCTGTTTCCATTATGTGTGTAAGGCTCTACTAAACTTCCTGAAACCTCCTCTTTGCTGTTTTATAGACAGAAATTGGTGTAAAAAGCAAGAACATACCAGATTTACTGGGAGTGTGAGTTAGAGGAGACACCATATACATATTGTTCCAGTGGTTCCCAAGCCCAAGTTCTCAGTTCTACTTTCATCCAGATTGGTCACAAGCACTGCCCTTGGGATAAACCATCCTTTACCCTCTAAATTACGGCCCTCTAAACTTATGTTAAAAGGGTCTTTTTCTTCTATGAAAATGAGATTGATAAGAAATTGTGGTGTTTTGAGTGGCCTTTTAAAAAATATTAAGTTTCCTTAGATATTTTTGGAAATATTACAGGTCTGTGAAATCTAAAAGTCTGCACACTACACTTTCTAAAAGATCTCTTTTTAACCCTATTTTTTTTTCGCTGAATCACAGATTACAACCATTCAGTACCAGCTGTCATTCTCTTTACACTATTGTATCTGACATATTTAAGTACCCCTTCTTCCTAAAACCCACCTCAACAAACAGGATCTAGTGGCAAAAAAAAAAAAAAAAAAAAAAAAAAATTCAAGAAGTTTTGCTCCTCTAATTGCTCCTCTATGGCTTTCCTTGTTGGTACTTCTGTATCACCAAGTGCAAAGGCACAAGTCTGGGTACTCCTAAAGACACACTCACATTCACTCATATTCTCTCTTCTTCTTCTTCTCTCTCTCTCTCTCATTAAATTCTGGTAAGAATACTTAATATGAAATATCTACCCTGTCAGCACATTTTTAGCACACAATGTCCATCTGCTCCCTATTTGTACTCATTCTTATGGGAACTGCTGTCTTCGGACTTTAATTACAACCTCTGTGCAAATGACTTTCCACGCTTCGGATGTGAACACTTCCAGTAATCCACCAGACTGCCAATGGTCTAGAAACCATCTGCGCTGGGCTGGCCCACCATCAACTCCAGTTTTCTTCTCCCGCAGTGAACTTGTTTTGTTTTCCACCAAACTAGCTGACCCTCGCAAGTTTCCCCGTTTCCACCAAGCACTTTGCTGGCAACCAAAACTTCGTTGTCCTTTCATCCTTCTCTGTCATCTTCTCAATTTTTCTAAATTTCAACACAAACTTTGGAGTAAAAAATAACTACATTTTTTCCCCATGTATCCTGGGCATGAACCAGCATGAGCATGGACCAAAAACCAGGCTGGGATAACCAAGGAGCTATTTTGTCCCCGACTGATACGAGACAAGCACCACCGAACCAGGGGCACTCTATCCAGGTCAGGGACAAAAAGAGACCTAGATTTGATTGCAGGTTCTGGCTCTTAATATCTATGAGAACTTTGGACAAATGATTTTATAGACTAACTGTATGTTTGTGTCCCTTAAAAAATTCATATGTTGAAGCCCTAACCCCTAGGATGATGATATTTGGAGATGAGGGCTTGGGAGCGGATTAAGGTTAGAGGACATCATGAAGGGATTGGCGTCCTTATGATGAGAAGCTCCAGAGAGCTGTTGTCACGTGAGCACACAGTAAGGTGGTGGCTGCCTATGAGCCAAGGGAAGGCTTCAGAATGAAACCTACCCTGTCATCACCTTGATCATGGATTTCCCAGCCTCCAGAATTGTGAGAAATAATTTTCTGTTGTTTGAGCCATCCAGTCGATTGTATTTTGTTATGGTAGCCCAAGCAGAATAAAACACATGCCTCTCTGTGCCTTTGTAAAATGTGATCAGTAATGTAATTCCTACCCTGCTGGAAGATATTAGTCCTTTCCTTTCTCCATCTTCATTACCACCAACTCCCCTGAGGCCCTCCCCTGCTAACTGTTAGTCTGTTGAAACAACCCCCTCGTGGAGTTCCCTGTTTCTATTCTTCCTTATTTCAGTCTACCTTGCACACAAGTCAGAGTAACATTTAAAGAGATCAAATTAACCATGTCACTCCATTTCCTCAGAGTTGTCAATGGTTTGTCATTTAACTATCAAATAAGGTTTAAATTTCTAGACATGGCATTAATGTATCTCAGAGTACCATTTTTTTAAACCTCACCTAAGGACATGTTTACTGATTTTAGAGAGGAAGGGAGAGAGAGAGAAACAATCAGTTGCCTCCTCTATGCGCCCGACTAGGATACAAACCTACAACCTTTTGGTGCGCAGGATGATGCTCCAACCAACTGAGCTACCTGCCCAGGGTTCGGAGGATCTTTAATGTTATTTATTCACTTTTCCTTTAAAAAAAGTTCATTTCTCCAGATGGTATCTGCTGATCCTATTCAAGGCTGGGCATATGATTCTTCCCCAGGCTGGGAGGTACTTAACCTCCCTTCAGTCTACCCATATTTGCTCTTCAAGTTATCCCTCCTCCAGGATATCATCTCCAGCTGCTCCAGGGACTCTGATTTCCAAGCTTATAGTGCTTGTTTTGATACATAATTATATGCTAACTTCTACAACTTAACTGCTTCATGTAAGAAGTTCTATTACTTCAACTAAGAAAGCAGCAGACTTCTGGTGAGCAAAACTCATGTTTACTTGACTTCTCTACAATCCTGAACACCCAGCATGCATGACGCACACATACACACACAGTCAGTTCTCAAGAAATACTGTGGAATAAATGGGGCATGAACTTGATATAGATGCAACTTAATATTGTTTTTGTTTTTTAACTATAAAATGTTTCAAATACTATATAGCAAACTCTAGAGAATAACAACAAATACCCTGATTTTTTAAATGTTAATGCATTGTCATGTTGACTTCCAAGTTTTTAAGGCGATAAAACTTTGCAGATGCTGTCAAAGTTACTTCCTGATCGCATTTCCTCTCTCTGATCCCATTTCCCATCCTCTCGCCCTAGAGGTGTCATTCAGATGTGTCCTCGCCGTCGACGTTTTAATATTTTAACTACTCATATGTGTGGCCATAGAGGCTACCTTTGGGTTTTTTAAGTTTATATACATGTTTATACCATGTTCATCTGTCTACAAATTGCTCTTTCCAACTCATTATTAGATTTTGAGAGCTATTCACACGGATAATTCAAGATCTGGGTTAGTCATTTTACTGCTCCACGATGCTCCATCGTATGACTGTACCATAATGTATTTATTTATTCCCATATTACTGAACATTCAAGTTGTTTCCAATTGTTTGCTGTCGTAGGCAATATGGCAATGAAAATTCTTGAGAATGTGAGGCAGCCCACTTCCAAAGCAACTAAACCCACACGTAAAGTCTTTAATTCCTCAACAATGGTTCACATGTGTCCTCTAATTTCTCAACTTTCACATATTCTAAGAACGCCTAGGCTAGTTCTTAATACCCTACAGATGACATAGCATCATGACCAGGACCCAGTCTCCCAGCCTCAGTATAGTTGCTTTTTCTTGAAGTCCACCAACCTCTAAATATTAGTAATTACTACATCCCTCACTCAATATGCCACAGCTAATATCCACAAACAATGTAAAAATGAGTACACTACGACTAGGAAAACTTTTCTTAAACCAGCCCAAAGCTTTTTAATGTCTGATCAGCCATTATTGAATAAATATTTATTCAACTCAGTAAAGCCAGGCACTGTTCTAGGCACTGAGAATAAAATGGTGAAGCAGAACCTGCTCCCATGGAGCCCACATTCTGATAGGAAAAGATAGGGGGACATGAACAAATAAGTGAATGTAAAATATATCAGATGGTGATAAGTGCTATAAGAAAAATGGTAGTGTGATAGAATAGTTAGAAAGGTAATCATAAATGCCCTCACCACAAAAAACAAATAGTAATTACCCATATTTTGCTGTGTATAACGTGCTCCTGTATGTAACGCACACCCACATTTTGTGTGCATTATACACAGGATTATTATAACCATTATTATACCCATGGTCTATAATCATTGCACCCATATATAATGTGCATCCTTATTTTTCCCTCAAAAATTTGGGCAAAAAAGTGCACATTACTCATGGCAAAAACTGTATGTGACATGTGGAAGGTAAGATGTAATGCTGCAGTAATCATTTTGCAATATAGAAGAGTATCAAATCTGCATGTGGCACTCCTCACACTCTTAAACTTGCACAATGTTATATATCAATCCTATCTCAATAAATCGGGAAAAATAAATTAAATTTTGTAAAAAAGTTTGTACAAATAAATTAATTTTTTAAAGAAAGAGGGGGAGAGTGAACTATTCTAGAACACTTGGACACAGCAGAGCCGTCTGCAATGATGGAGCAGTTGTCTCGCCACACCATCAGTATGGTAGAGAAACTAAATTTTTAATTATATTTAATTTTAATTAATATAAACGTAAAGGTAAGTAGCCACATGTGGCTGTTGCACTGGACAGGATAGCCTGTCCAGGGTCATGATATTTGAACTCAGGAAGTCTGACATCAGAGTCTATATTCATAACCATTGTATCATATTGCCCTATTAGTTGAAAGGAGATCTAAGAGGTTATGCTAATTTGTTAGTTTGACAATAGAGCCTGTTTTTACGCTGATGGGACTTAGTCAGTGGAAAGTGAAAATTTGATGATGTAGAAGAGAGAGAATGCAAAAGGAGACATCCTGAAAACGTTAGAGGGGTGAGATCCAGAACACAAAGAAGGAGCCAGCCTTTGACAGGAATGATGAGCTTCGTAGTAACAACAGATGGTGCAGAAGCCAGGACTGATGGGGAGGATAGATTTGAAGATGGGATAGTAGAAGAGTTTCTACTCCTTGGTCTGACTTTTTCAATGAAGTTTGGAGTAAGATTATCAGCTGAGAGTGGAAAAAAAAGGAAAGAGAGGAACAGAGACTGGAGAAGAGAGAGAAAAGTATGACAGAGGTAATTCTGAAGAATGGTCAGTATAGCAGTAGAATGTTAAACAGTTTTGAGCGCCTATTTGAGACTTGCGGTCGTCAGTTTTTAAAGGAAACCACTCAGTATAGTTATTTGTTTTTCTCCAGCAATTTTAGCTGATTGGGTACTGGCAAAGAGTACGCAATTATGTGGCAACAGTATAAAGATGAGAAAGAGTGACAGCGGTGTTAAGGGTATTTGCAAGGAAGTGACTATACACAGAATCCAAGTGGGGTGAGGAAGGAAATGAGGACAGGAGAGTAAGTGACAGTGAAAATGTAGCAAAGTCTTTAATTCCAATCAAAATATGAATGAGGGATTGTTTGTTTTGTTTTGTTTCATTTTTATGGAACCCGACAGGCTGATTCTAAATTTGTATGAAAACACAAAGGGTCAAGAAGATTCAGTCAGGGCAGTTCTGAAGAAGCAGGCTGGTGGACTTGCCGTAGCAGATCAGGATTTATTTTAAAGGTACAGGCATTTAAGCAGTATGATATCGGTCACAGAGACCAATGCAGCATTGGTCACAGACAGCTAACAGAATAGGGAACTCAGAAAGAGACCCATGAATACATAGAAACCTGATTTAAGGCAGAACTGACATCACACACAGGGTTGGAAGGACATGCAATACATGAGGTGGGTAAAATAAGTTGTCTATATCACACAAACGAAAATTGATTCTTAACTCTCATCACATTTATGCATTAATGACCTCAACATGAAAATCAAAACTATGAAACCTTTACAAAAAAATAAAGAATATATTTATGATCTAAGGGTAAAGAAGAATTTCTTAAAAAAAAAAAAACAAGAGGAAGATACCACACTGAAGGCTACTTTACCCAGCAAGGCTATCATTTAAAATTGAAGGAGAAATAGAGACCTTCTCAGATAAGGAAAAGCCAAAGGAGTTTGTTAACACCAAACCAGTATTGCAACAAATGTTAAAGGACTTGCTTTAAGAAGAAGAAGAAGAAGAAAAAAAAAAAAAAAACAGAGGAAAATAGTTAAAAAGTAAAATGGCAATAAAAACGTATCTATCAATAATCACTTTAAAGGTAAATGGCTTAAATGCTCCAATCAAAAGACATATGCCTAGGGTAGCTGAATGGATAAAAAACAAGACCCATATATTTGTTGTCTCCAAGAGACCCACCTCAGATTGAAAGATACACACAAACTAAAAGTACAGGGATGGAAAAAGATATTTCATGCTAATGCAAATGGAAAAAAGCTAGGGTAGCAGTACTTATAATTGGCAAAATAGTCTTTAAAACCAACACTACAGTAAGAGACAAAGAAGGACAGTACATAATGATAAAGGGAGGAATCCAACAAGAGGATATAACCCTAGTAAATATTTACACACACAACATAGGAGCACCTAAATATGGGAAACAAATCTTGATGGACATAAGGGAGAGAGCAACAGAAACACAATCATAGTAGGGGATTTTAACACCCTATTGACTTCAATGGATAGATCTTCCAGACAAAAAATCAAGAGGAGACAGTGGGCTTAAATGACACACTAGATCAAATGGACTTAATTGATATCTTCAGAGCATTTCACCCAAAACCGCAGAATATATGGTCTTTCCAAGTGCACATGGAAAGATTTCTAGGACAGATGGCATGTTAGAACAAAAAGAAGCCTCATTAAATTTAAGAAGTCTGAAATCATATCAGGCTTCTTCTGTGAATGCAATGCTATGAAACTAGAAACCAGTCACAAGAGGAACACCAAAAAGTACACAGAGACATAGAAGCTAAATAACATGTTATTAAATAATGAATGGGTCAACAACAAGATCAAGGAAGAAATCAAAAGATACCTTGAAACAATGAAAATGACAACACAACAATCCAAAATCTGTGGGACAATGGGAAAGCAATCCTAAGAGGGAACTTCATACCATTATAAGCCTATCTCAAAAAAAAAAAAAA